>JBBDGP010004831.1:0-75922 GCA_037952835.1 Lithobates septentrionalis | reverse complement strand
CCCATTAAGTGAGCTCCCCAACCCGGAGACGCCCACGACGCCGCCGACCGGCAAGCGTCTGACGTCACAGGGTCAGTTTCTCCGCACAGCGCAGGTGCGCGACCCGCGCTACTGCGCAAGCGCGTTCGAGGCGAGCCCGTGGGTAGGATACCCTGGGCTCGGCAAGGACAAGCAGGAGACGGACACCAGGGCTTTATCTCCTGCCAGGAGAAACACATGTCCGCCGCTGGGAAAGGCACAGGCAGCCACGGACCGCACAGGGCACCCAGGGACAGCCAAACAATATAAACAGAGCATTAAACATCATAACAAAAAATGGTAATAAATAAATAACGATATGTGTAGAAAAAATAAGAGTGGCAAAAATTACCACCCAATCCATTAAGGTGTTGGTAAACACAAACGGAGCTTGGTCCCCATAGGTGGCTCTAAAGACAAAGGGGGCAGCATAACTACTAAGAGACTTTGTTGAGGAATAAGAACATTGATGAGATGGGGCTTCCTGTTGGTGAGTGGTAAAAGTGAGCATAGGGACAGGGAACAGGGAGTGGGGAGGGGGATGGGGGGGGGTTTAGGGGGGGGGTTTGGATGTGCCATTGCGAAGGTAAAGAGTGTGTTGTAAAATAATAAAGGTGATGCAGTGAAGAGTGGTAAGGGGATGGGTAAAGGAATATAAATGGTTGATAAGTTTATCAGATTATGAATTGGAAAAGGTGAGAATATGTGAAACTGAATGCACCGTAGTGAGGATAAAAACCTGGAAGTGATGGTGACTACCAACAGCAAGGAAACCCTAGCAGTTAATTGGGAAAAATAGAATATATCCTTAATTAATTAAATTAGGGGTCAGATGACATGAAGGCAGGGAACTCCATAGAGTGTCAAACTGTATAATGTTATATTCAGGCTAAAAAAGGGTAATCGCAGGAAAGCGATAATGTAACAATGATAAAAATGGGTTATAGAGAGCCAAAGTGGGTGAAGGTCAGCTGCGGATTAGAAGTGTGGGTAACACAATAATCACAGTGGGCCGGAACATAACCGGTCCATAGCAACACATACTCTTGGGTAAAAGGTAGTGAATATAAACTGACTAACCCCATTAATGGCAATAATGGATAAATATTGAAGGTTAAATTAAACCATAGTAAAATGAAGTAGCTATGTAGAAACGTCTGACTGTATGGAACTTAACCTGCATGGTCAGTAATAAGGCTGCCCCCATGTATGAACCACCTCTTTTTCATCTAGAGGGCTCTACATTATCCCCCTTGTCCGCCGCGGGGGAGAGTTTTTAGGTGGCCCGGTGCCGCACACGATCACCCAATTATAGGGTAAGCCGAACCAGTAATTATGTTTTATTTTTTCCCTTTTCTACATGCTGTTTTTATGATCACTACTTGTAGTGTACTGTATGTATTTTTTTGCTTGTATTGCATTATATTATTTGTCTTATAGATTGGTCCTCCTGAGGAAGCGATAATATCGCGAAACTAGTCGAGAACCAGACCAGTCAATACTTTGTAATTTACAGATATTCTTTGGTGAACCCTGAATTTCTGTTTTTGCATTTTAACATGTATACCTTGTATTTTCCTTTTGTAATAAATCTCTTTTATACATATTGCCTATCACTGTTTATCTGTACCGGTATAGTCCAGCCATTTTAGGGTGCGAACATTATGGGGCCAACATCAGCCACTGTCCCCTTTTCCTTGTACAATACACATTCCTGAACCACGTGCCTTGTGTGACATGCAGTTCTAATCCTTAACTTATTACAGTTATTTTATGCCGCAGTACTTCTCCCCTCTAAACAAGGTGTGGCTGAGTTTGGGCGTGGTTGGGGGCGGGAAGTTGGGTGGGGAGGGTGAGTTCCTGCACCTATTCTCTGAGAAAAAAAGCCCTGAGTAAAAGGTTATAAAAATATAATGAATATAGCTGCTGCTTACTCATAATTCAATTGTTGTTTTACAGCTTCCACATTTTTATCTAAGATCAGTTTCCAGCCATGGGAACTTTACCATAAAGATAAGAACTTCATGCCCACTGTAAGCAGGTGCTTACAGTTTGGTTGTGTGGAGTTAGTTTCTTTTTTAATATTTTTATTTTAGGGTAAAGTGGTTGTAGCCCTAAAAAAAAAGAGATCCTGTTCCCTCACAGCAGGTTAAATAGCACAGTGCTTGTGCTGTCTAACCTGTCCCTCTGTATGATGTAAAGAACCTGACTGATCCTGCCTGGTTTTACCCTTCCCTCTGTAAACTGACCATGGTTTATCATGGCTGCTGAGCCCTGACACCATGGTCAGTTTACGTCATCGTAAACGTCATCCGTCATCTGCTGTGTCTTCTCTCTCCCCCTTTCCCCTCCCTCCCTGCCTGTCAGCTCCTGTATCTGTGTGAGCTGTTTCCACCCCCACCTCTTGCCGCTATTAGTACTATAAGAAACTTTAAAAAAATGTCACTGCCAGCCCCTCACTTTTATCCAGCGATAATGCACAATGTAAGTGTTTTTTTTTTAAACAAAGCCTCTAAATACCTTTTTCAGAGATCTTCAGGCCACTCTCCTACTCCGATCCATGGGCTTCAGTGGGAGGGGTTGAACGGCCAGCAAAGCAGTCACGTGACCTCCCTGGCTGACGTCAGAGGGAGATCTCGGCCCACTGTATCCCGTGTATCAGAGTAGTAGAGCGGATGGCAGTCATGTGACCAGCCTGAAGATCTCTGAAAAAAAGGGTATTTAGAGGCATTGATTTAAAAAAAAAACACTTATACAGTACTGTGAGTTATCACTGGATAAAGAAGGGGGGCTGGGAGTGACTTTATATTTTAAGGTTACAACCACTTTAACATACAAATAGGTAACAATACAGCCTTGAGCCCTTGGTGATAATGCAAATGGAGCTTGCAACGCAGGCGAGACACAAAAAAAAAAAAGGCATACATTAACAACATGTATGATATGTGCATGATATGTGCAGCGAACCCAATTCGCATTAATCCATCAAAGGGAAAAATGAGAAGAGAATTATAGGAGGAAGGAAAAGGGAGTAATGCCCCGTACACACGGTCGGACAATGATCGGACATTCCGACAACAAAATCCATGGATTTTTTCCATCGGATGTTGGCTCAAACTTGCCTTGCATACACACGGTCACACAAAGTTGTCGGAAAATCCGATCGTTCTGAACGCGGTGACGTAAAACACGTAAGTCGGGACTATAAACGCGGCAGTAGCCAATAGCTTTCATCTCTTTATTTATTCTGAGCATGCGTGGCACTTTGTGCGTCGGATTTGTGTACACACAATCGGAAATTCCCACAACAGATTTTGTTGTCGGAAAATTTTATAGCAAGCTCTCAAACTTTGTGTGTCGGAAAATCCGATGGAAAATGTGTGATGGAGCCTACACACGGTCGGAATTTCCGACAACAAGGTCCTATCACACATTTTCCGTCGGAAAATCCGTGTGGGCATAAGAGTGGAAGAACAAAGAGAGCGACATAATCCACCCACGCGACAGGCCCATCTATCCCAGCAAAGAGAAAGGTTTTGTAATTAAGATGTAGTCTGCAAGTATCTAATCCATGGGCTCCAGATTCACTCAAACCTAACACCTGGAGGTATCACGTAAGAGGCTGAATGTGAAGCAAGGGTAAACCTCTGCATTACCTCAATAAAATAATAAGGTGACTTCTGTGCATTAGTTTGTGTGGCAACAGCCTAAATTTGCTGCAAACAGCCACTGTATTTCACACTAGTATAATAGATATACAGTATAAGTATAAACAGTGTTAAAAAAAACTCACTTATATATATAGTGCATACCATAAATCTCAAATCACACATGTACACATCAAAGAAGCACCCTCGTGTGCAGGG
Source organism: Lithobates septentrionalis (assembly GCA_037952835.1). Lineage (NCBI taxonomy): Eukaryota > Metazoa > Chordata > Amphibia > Anura > Ranidae > Lithobates > Lithobates septentrionalis. The sequence goes on along the minus strand of JBBDGP010004831.1, from coordinate 72,038 downwards.
CGAGTGGGACCCACCCACAACTGGTTGTGGGCGGGGTCCGCTCGCCCTGCACACAGGGGTACCTCTTCACATGTATGTGTTCACCAATGCCTGGGACCAGGCGGGGGCCTTGGTCATGTGAAAATCGACATTAAGGTGGTACCCCAGTTTAGAAGTGAGCCATTCACCTTGTGCAACTGTGTAACAACATACAGATTCTTCCATGAAACACTCTGTCCCTGATTTCTGCACACCTTGTCTTCCAGAATGTAGCATTTAGAGGGGAACACGGCTGAGCTCGTGTCCTGCTCCATCAGTCCAGCTTTCCTCTGCCACCTCACTCCCAGTGACAGAATGGTGCACTTATTTAATTCCTTCTGCTCTCCCGTTCCATGCGGCTGGGTTCGTTAGGTCTCCCTACAGTGGGTTTGGTCCCGATTGCTTTTGAGGAACCCACTGCTAGGGAGGGAGGCAGGGCATCAATCCCCTTGCTACCGGAGGACCTGTCACCCATGCTGGGAAACCATTCTTCACTTTCTGGCTGCTATTACATTTCCACCAGTCCATGATTATCGCTAGCAACTACACTCTTCCCGCAAACTCCTCTGCTGAGTTAACGCATTATGATGGCGTTCCATTCCTTCCTCTTCAGCCCCATATATCTTTATGGGCCCTGTTCTTCTAGATATGCTATGTACCTCCATGCACCCTTGTGAAAAACTTTAGACTAGACATGAAACATCAGACTTTACTGGACAACGCAGCAATACAGTTCAACAGTGCAATACAATTCCTTCCCAGGGGCGGATCTACAGGGGTCGCAAAGGTCATAATTGCGACCCGATCCCATGCTGCAGGGGGCCTGTGTGGCCCCCCTGTGTGCCTACATAGTTGGAGCGGCTGCATATGGGACCGAGCTCCCTGATCCTCAGCCAAACTGTAAATTGGCACTGCTGGAGAAAGTAATAGCAAGGTAGAGGTGTCTTGCACAGTGTGTGCTCTCTGCCTCCCCCTACATTGCAGTACCTGACAGGGAGAGTGAAGGTGCAGTGCTGTCGATTTTTGAAAAGGCTATCTGTATGAATGTGTTTGCGCATGTGGGTGTGTTTGCGTGTGTGTGTCTGCATGTCGGTATATGTGTGCATGTATGTCTGCGTGTGTGTGTGCATGTCTGTGTATGTGTGTGTGTATGTCTGTATGTGTGTGTGCACATCTGCATGTGTGTGTGTGTGTGTATGTCTGCATGTGTGTGTCTGTGTGTGTTTTTATATGTGTGTCTGCATGTGTGTTTATATGTGTGTATGCGTGTGTGCACATGTGTGTGTATATGTCTGTGTGTGTTTATATATGTGTGCATGCATGTGTGTGCACGCATGTGTGTGTCTGTTTATATGTGTGTCTGTGTGTGTGCATGCGTGTGCATATGTGTGTGTATGTGTGTTTGCAGGTGTGTGTGTGTTTATATCTGTGTCTGCAGGTGTGTGTTTATATTTGTGTGTTTATATTTGTGTGTGTTTTTATATGTATGTGTGCATGTATGTGTGTGTGTGATTATATATGTGTATGTGCATGTGTATGTTTATATATGTGTATGTATATGTGTGTGTATGGGCGTACATGTGTGTTTACATGTGTGTGTATGTATGCACATTACGTTTAATCCTGATGCCCTATTTATGTATGATCAGAAAAGCAATCCAGGCTTAGATCGCTTTTCAGAGGCATTTGACAGGCAGTAAAAAGGCAATATGTTGTATGATATAGAGGAACCGATCTCTCCATCCTCCTGCAGCCACTGAATGCCGTGGGAGGGAGAGTGGTTCCTCTATATGCAGCCGCCCCCGTTGGCTCCCCCCATGCAGGTTCTTTCTTCTGCCCCCCTGTGTGCTCTCCAGCCCCCATGTGTTTTTCCTGGCCCCTTGTGCTCTCTCCTGCCCCCCCCCCCCCTTATCCCAGCAGCTCTGCAGTGTGCCCCCATTTCCTCTCCCATTGGCTGCTGTAGGGTATCTGTCATGATGAAGCCCTTTCTGAATGGATAGTCAGTGATCCATACCAATTTGTGAATGAACGAGAAGCCTCTGAACAGAGCTATTCCTGTCCATTTATTCTGTGCAACTGAGGCTGCAGAGATGGAGATTGAAGGCTGTGCCCTCAATCTCCTTTCCCTGTTTCAAAGGTGAAACATCAGAGTTCTGTTTAGACCCCTGATATCTCACCAAAGCCCCTCCCACGGGGCTCCTAAAAAAATATTATTGTAAATAAATAAATAATTAAATCTTAGAAAAACAAAATAAAAATAAAAAACTACTATCACCAGTGGCAGAACTACCAGGGTTACAAAAGCCACACTTGTGACTGGGCCCTGGCATTCCGCCACCGGGCCCAGAGGGTAGGGCCCCAGCCATAGGTCACCTGCTTACAATGGGTATGGCGTTCTCATCTTTATGGTATTGATCCCATGGCTGGGAATTTATATTAGATAAATATACGGACGCTGTAATACGACAAGTGATTTATATGTAAGTATAACTAAAAAAAACAAACTCCACATAACCAACCTGTAAGCATCTGCTTACACCCTAGCTGTATTTAGGAAGACATTTCCCTAACATTTATGGTTGTTCTGTAAAGTTACACCAGGGTGTAAATAGTGCTTTGAGTGCTTTTTGGCCCTTTCTGCCCACTACTGTGGGTCCTTAGTCTTGCTTTTTGAATGAAGAAAATCAATTTTCAGAAATGACACCTTTTGAAGGTGGTGCAAGAGCTCTGCAGAGGCAGTCAGAGAGAAAGAAAGACTAATGCCCCGTACACACTGTCGGATTTTCCGACGGAAAATGTGTGATAGGACCTTGTTGTCGGAAATTCCGACCGTGTGTAGGCTCCATCACACATTATCCATCAGATTTTCCGACACACAAAGTTTGAGAGCAGGATATAAAATTTTCCAACAACAAAATCCGTTGTCGGAAATTCCGATCGTGTGTACACAAATCCGACGGACAAAGTGCCACGCATGCTCAGAATAAATAAAGAGATGAAAGCTATTGGCCACTGCCCCGACTATAGTCCAGTTGTACGTGTTTTACGTCACCGCGTTTAGAACGATCGGATTTTCCGACAACTTTGTGTGACCGTGTGTATGCAAGACAAGTTTGAGCCAACATCCGCTGGAAAAAATCCTAGGATTTTGTTGTCGGAATGTCCGAACAAAGTCCGACCGTGTGTACGCCGTATTATACCTTAGGAGCTGTGAGAAATCTAGGCCAGCCATTTGAGCAGTCTCCGCCTGTGGGGAATCAGGGTCCATGTGCATATACAGCCCTATAGTTAGGATTTCCCTTTTGTAGGGATAGGTTCTTGGCATCACTGGGTGAGAGTTGCCTGGGATTATAAGGGTTGATGAGGTGAGGAAAGGAGAGAAGAGTTGGATAGAAGGACATGCACCATGTAGTGGTCATGTGGTGGATGTGGACTTTTACCCTTTAGAGAAAAGTGAAATTCATTGAACCTCTAGTGGAGGAGCAAAATCAGAAAAAAGATCAAATTTCCTACAGTTCATTATGTAATGTAGTACCCAACATTGGTACTAACGTTATGTAACTGAAAAAGTCTTTTGGAGTGTTACCATATTTTTGGAAAAGCACCATATCTTTGAAATTGACCACTATTGATTTACTGTGCTATGCAGTTAAAGACTGTGTAGCGCCAACTCCTCATGAGCCACTTGGTTGATTGGGTTCTTTGTTCTGCCTCAACTATAAATAGTCTCAGCCCCTCTGGCACACCTGCTGCAAGCACTTATAAGAACACAAGAATAGATACATTTAAAGTGGTTGTAAACCGCAGACATGAAATCTTAACAAATTGCATATTTCTATAGTGCTTGGAAGAAAAATGGGTGGGACTTTAAATGAGGCACATAAAGAACGTGTCTCCATCCCTAAATCGGTTGCAAAGGGGAAAAGTTCGGGACTTTAAATAAAGCATATGGCAGAACATTGGGAAAAATGTATAAACGTATTTATTGTCGAAGAGTATATCTAGCACATAGGATTTACATGTGAAATTCATATATGTACAAATCACGAATACATTTAATATATATACACATACATATAGGGTAAAACAACACGTGCCTGTTGCCGGTATACAGGGCTCCATGTGATCAATTGGTATAGTAACATATATACTGTAGGATTAAAAGGGAACATAGTAAATAAATGTCATGACTGCATCCTAAATAGGCCTGACACGTTCCATGGTATGAACCACTCTTCAGGGGCGAATGAGTTTGCATGTCTAATAGAAGACATAGGTACCAATAAATCCAAGGGTATACCTCAGAGATGATATAAATATGTAACATAAAAAGGAGAGGAAGTATCCAATCCTAAAACTTACTTACATGGAGCTAAAGAGCAAGACATGCGGTATAGTCGAACTAGGGACCCGTGGGGTAGCCTAGCCCATCCCGCTAGCGTGACGTTGGTCGGGCTATGCATGCATCAGGCATGTGCGCACATAAATACCCTTCATGATCACAACCCTTCACTTGCACACCCGTGTATGCTGCACATCACATTGTGAATACCATCAATATTTATTTACACATTAATACAAGGTAATCTATGCTTGCACTGCTATGGTGATCTATGCACTCATTCAACTTACCTTTTTTTCACTACAACCTTGCTCTCTATGGGTACTCAACATGAGGATTTTTCCAATACCCTGGGCACTCTTGTCTTTCTGTTCACCAGACAGCTTGAGTGACCTCCACACTTTCTGGTTCCCCTTCACATCTCTACAATTTTATATTCATCTGTATATCTTCCCACTGTGTTAGGTGCTTACCCCCACTTTTATTAGCACCACTTTACATGTGAGACTCTCACTATTTATACATCTTTTACATCTGGGGTTATGCACCATCACCCAATACACATGGAGGTTTCCATTCCGTGGGATACCGTATATACTCGAGTATAAGCTGAGTTTTTCAGCACATTTTTTTGTGCTGAAAGTGCCCCCCTCAGCTTATTCTCGAGTCAAGCACTTTTCTGGTGCAAAGAATGACCGACTTTGGGGCCCTGTATCTCAGGTGCTAGGAATTTGGTGTGCAGGCCAAGTGGAACTAGCACTATAACATATCCAAAGATGGGGTTCCTAGCACCAAGTGGCCCCGAGATATAGGGCCCCAAAATCAGTTCAGAAAATGTCATTCTCTGCTGCAGAAAAGTGCTTGACATTTTACGAACTGACTTTGGGGCCCCCTATCTCGGGGCCACTTGATGCTAGGAACCCCTAGCTTTTGTTGTAGTGCTAGTTCCACTGGGTTTGCACACCAAATTTGGGGTTCCTAGCACCAAGTGGCCCCGAGATACGGGGCCCCAAAGTTGGTCAACTGTGTCCATCTGCAGCAATGTCATTTCGGGACCCTTTGGGTCCAGAGACCCCAAATTTTGTCTGCAGCTAGGGGGCATCTAGGAACCCTTAACTACCGAGTCTGAAGTTTGGGGGAACACAATACAACAGGTAAAAGTGAGTGCTGGGCCCAACACAGTTTTAGATTAACAAACAGTAAAAGATAATAAGGGGTATGATAAGAATGGGAATAAAAATAATAATAAAAATAAATATAAAAACAATACCAATGGTAAATGAAGATTGATGAACATTGGTTGATCAGTGAAAAAATATGTAATTTGTAATGTCCATATGAGCTGACAAGATGTCCATAATAAGTAAAGGATACTGACCACGTTAGAAGGCTGCTCTGTTTAAGGAAAAGAAGTGGTCCTCTGGGTACTGTAAACATAGAAACACAAGGCGCCACTCTAAGTGCAGAAATGCCATAAAAATGTATTAAGCAAATAAGGAAAGGTGGTACTCACAAAAGTACATGATTAAAAAGCATGTTAATAGTGTTGCCGGAGTGTCCTAAAAAGTTCCTGATCCTGGATGGTGCTGGTGTCCGGTGGTGTCCGGTGGACAGGCTCGGCGGTGGATGCCGTCACTTCCTGCCTACACGTCCCCCCTACCCGGAAGTGATCTCATCCCTCTGGTTCCTGGGCTACAGCTTGCGTTCCAGCGGCAGGAAGTGACGGAATCCACCGCCGAGCCTGTCCACCGGACACCAGCACCATCCAGACCGGATCAAGTTTGGGGGACCTATGGCTGCAAATGGGCACAGTGAGGCATGCAAATGGGCACAGTGAGGCTGCAAATGGGCATTGTTGACCCTCTTTTTCACTTACAGTAGCTGCACATTTCTCACCCTAGGCTTATACTCGAGTCAATAAGTTTTCCCATTTTTTTGTGGTAAGTTTAGGTGCCTCGGCTTATATTCGGGTTGACTTATACTCGAGTATATACGGTACTTTGTGCGCATCTACACTGCTTGTGGGTCCCATACCTCAGCTCCACGGGTCCCTGGTTCAACTATACCGCATGTCTTGCTCTTTAGCTCCATGTAAGTTTTAGGATTAGATACTTCCTCTCCTTTTTATGTTACATATTTATATCATCTCTGAGGTATACCCTTGGATTTATTTGTCCCTGAAGAGTGGTTCATACCATGAAACGCATCGGGCTTATTTAGGATGCAGTCATGACTTTAATTTACTATGCTCCCTTTTATTCCTACAGTATATCTGTTACTATACCAATTGATCACATGGAGCCCTGTATACCGGCAACAGGCACGTGTTGTTTTACCGTTTATGTATGTATATATATTAAATGTATTCGTGATTTGTACATATATGAATTTCGCATGTAAACTTTATGTGCTAGATATACTCTTTGACAATAAATACATGTATACACTTTTCCCAATGTTCTGCCATATGCTTCATTTAAAGTCCCAAACTTTTCCTCTTTGTAACATATTTCTATAGTGTTTACTTGCCTCTCTCCAAAGCATGTGCCATTTCTCTCTGCTATCTAGTTCCTCTGCTACCAGCACATCTGACGAGTTTTCCTGACACCAAGAGAAAAAAGGTGACAGTGGAGAGATCAGTCTGTGATTGACAGCCTCAACTCTGTTCCTGTGTGCTGTGTGAAGTGGGGGATGTCCCTTCCCTTCCCTACAATTAGCCTTTGTGCAGTGTGTAACTGCAGCCTTCTGACCCCTACTTTGTGAGTCTATGAAAAAAAAAAATCATTTTTTTTTTACAAGGAGGTACAGGACAAATGGCTAGAGGTCTTAACTCTCCCAATAAATGAGCACAAGTCCTAAACTCACTTCACAAACAGAAAATTGAAATTATACTGCTCCAAGAAACACATTTTTGGAAGGATCCCAAATTATGTTTAAATTAAGATGGGAATGCAAGTTCTGTTGGAGGCAATGGGAAAAAAAGAGGGAGTGGTAATAATTGGAGGAGATTTTAATTTTGTAATGGATTCAAAACTAGACACAACATCAAATAGAATATATAGGAACAGTGGTCAATTAAAGGAATTTAAACAATTATTAGAGGAACATCAAATTACAGACATATGGAGGGTCCAACACCAGACACAGAAAAACTATTCATATTATTCGAATGTACAATACCCTGCAATACTCTGCAATACTCTTCAATACCCTGCAATATCCCGCAATACCCTGCCATACTCTGCAATACCCAGCCATACTCTGCAATACTCTGCAATACCCCGCAATACCCAGCCATGCTCTGCAATACCCAGCCATACCCAGCCATACTCTGCAATACCCATCCATACTCTGCAATACCCAGCAATACTCTGCCATACCCAGCCATACCCAGTCATACTCAGCGTTACCCTGCAATACCCTGCCATACTCAGCCATACCCAGCCATGCTTGGCCATGCTCTGCCATGCTCAGACATGCTCTGCTGTACTCAGCCTCTGTATGTGGCCAGGCTGTGGAAGTCTCACACATGTGGTATCGCCGTACTCAGGAGGAGTAGGAGAATCTATTTTGGGGTGTCATTTTTGGTATGTACATGCTATGTGTTAGAAATATTGTATAAATGGACAACTTTGTGTTAAAAAAAAAAAAGCGTTTTAACCACTTCCCGCCTGCCGTCATATGACATCCTTGACTTTGTGTGGGGATATCTGAATAATGCCTGCAGCTACATGCATTATTCAGATATCAGCTTTTCAGCCAGCGATTCCCTACACCATAAGAATGATCATAGCAGCTATTTCACTGCTTGATCGCTCTTACGGGGCAAGAGGAGACATCCCCCCCTGCCGCCGCCCTCCGGTGCTTCTACCGACTTACAGCTACGCTCGAAGCCAGGATAATTTTTTTTTATTTTTTTATTTCAGGCTTCCCAGCCTAGAGGTGAGATGTGGAGTACTATTGCCCCCATATCTCACTGTAAAGAGGACCTGTTATGCCATATTCCTATTACAAGGGATGTTTACATTCCTTGTAATAGGAATAAAAGTGATCAAAAAATATTTTTTGGGGAAAAAAGTGTCAAACTAAAATAAATAAAGTAAGATGAACAATAAAAAAAAAATTTTTTAAAGCGCCCTTGTCTGCGTGTGCTCGCATGCAGAAGTTAACACATACGTAAGTCCCGCCCACATATGAAAACGGTGTTCAAAACACACATGTGTGGTATCGGTGTGAACGTTAGAGTGAGAGCAATAATTTTGGCCCTAGACCTCCTCTGTAACTCAAAACATGTAAGCAGTAAAAAATGTTATAGCGTCGCCTATGGGGATTTTTAAGTAGCGAAGTTTGGCGCCATTCCACGAGCGTGTGCAATTTGGAAGGGTGACATGTTAGGTATCTATTTATGTAACTTCATATTTCACATTATGTGAAAACATTGTTCTAACTTTACTGTTTTTTTTTTTTTTTAAAGCACAAAACTATTTTTTTTTTTTAAAAACGCATTCGAAAAATTGCTGCGCAAATACCATGCGAGATAAAAAGTTGCAATGACTGCCATTGTATTCTCTAGGGTCTTTGCTAAAAAAATATATATAATGTTTTGGGGTTCTATGTAATTTTCTAGCAAATAAATGATGATTTTTACATGTAGGAGAGAAATGTCAGAATTGACCTGGGTGCGCCAAAACGCCTGAAGGTGCTCCCTGCATGTTGGGCCTCTGTATGTGGCCACGCTGTGTAAAAGTCTCACACATGTGGTATCGCCATACTCGGGAGTAATAGCAGAATGTGTTTTGGGGTGTAATTTGTGGTATGCATATGCTGTGTGTGAGAAATAACCTGCTAATATGACAATTTTGTGAAATTTTTTTTTAAAAAAATCTTGATTTTGCAAAGAATTGTGGGAAAAAATGACAACTTCAAAAAACTCACCATGCATCTTTCTAAATGTCTTCTTTCCAAAAATGGGTCATTTGGGGGGTATTTGTACTTTTCTGGCATGTTAGGGTCTCAAGAAATTAGATAGGCCATCAGTACTTCAGGTGTGATCAATTTTCAGATATTGGCACCATAGCTTGTGGACTCTATAACTCACAAAGACCAAATAATATACACCAATTTGTACTTATTTTTACCAAAGATATGCAGCAGTATACATTTTGGTCAAAATTTATAAAGAAAAAATACTAATTTGCTAAATTTTATGACAGAAACAAAGAAAAATTCATTTTTTTTACAGAATTTTCAGTCTTTTTTCTTTTAAAGCAAAAAATAGAAAACCCAGCGGTGATTAAATACCACCAAAAGAAAGCTCTATGTGAAAAAAAGGACAACAATTTCATATGGGTACAGTGTTGTATGACTGAGTAATTGTCATTCAAAATGTGAGAGCACCGAAAGCTGAAAATTGGTCTGGTTAGGAAGGGGGTTTAAGTGCCCAGTGGTCAAGTGGTTAAAGATGATAAATCTGAAAAGGATGTTCGGCAGACAATAAAAGAGTTCCTGCAACCCATGAATTAGATAATACATCAATCCCTATATAATGGGAAACATTGAAATGTGTATTGTGGTGATTGTTCATTAAACATGGAGCTAGACTGAAAAAAGAGAACGAATCTAAAATAATGCAATTGATGGGAGAGATTTCTGTATTGGAAAAACGTCCATAAACAAAATCTTAACCCACTGGATGGAATAATATTAAATGATAAAATAATTGAACTACAAACAATGTTGGATGAACAATCCCTGCGGATAAGGGATAGAGATAGAACTTTGGTCTATCAGCAGGGGAACAAACCAGGGAAAGTATTAGCAAGAAATTTTAAGCAATAGAAACCTTTGACCCCTATAATTAAAATTGCCAAAACATTCCATACATACTACTCTAAGCTTTATAATCTACGGAAGCAGCAAGAAAGTGAAGGTGAAAAAGATAATTTAGAGGAAATACGCCAATATATGAGAGAAACAGTGTTACCTAGTTTACCCAAAGAAATAATAGAAGATCTAGAAAAGGATGTTTTAGTAGAAGTACAGCAAGCTATATCCGCCTTGGCCCTTGGCAAAAGCCCAGGCCCAAATATACTACAAGATTTTATAAGAAATTTCAGGATATACTTATTCCTATCTTAACAAAGACATTTAATTCCATATCTGATATTCAATTGTTTACACAACAGAGTATGGAAGCTCATATTGTACTGATTCCCAAACCAGAAAAGGATCATAAGATATGTGCTAATTTCTGACCAATCTCCCTTACGAATATAGACTTGCGTCTATATTCTAAGATTATTGCAAATAGATTAACAACTATTCTACCTGCACATACAGTATCAATTTAGATCAAACTGGCTTCACAATGGGTAGGGAGGTAAGGGATAATACAGTGGAATCTCGGTTTAAGAGTAACTTGGTTTGAGAGCGTTTTGATTTGCAACTTTTTTAAAAAAATTCTGACTCGGTTTGCGAGTGTTGTCTCACAAGACGAACAGAATTCAACCTATTAGGCCCTGCAGTAACGCATTTGGCCTGACGTGCGGGGGCGCTGTAGCCGAGCAGAGCCGAACATCGACGATCGCAGCTGATCGCCGCCGTTCGGCAATGCTTGGAAAGACACGGAAATACTCAGTTTTCGAGCCTTTCCGATGTTTGCCGAGGTCAGCTCCTCTGGCCTTTCCGGCCGTTTCCGAGGCTCTCCGGCGCCCCCTACATCTGGCCGCAATGCGGAACAAATTATTTTCGTTTCCATTGACTTCAATGGGAAAACTCGCTTTGATATGCGAGTACTTTGGATTAAGAGCATACTCCTGGAACGGATTATGCTCGTAATCCGAGGTTCAACTGTACAATGAAAACATGTATCGTAGTAGATATGTGACAGTGTCCCTCGCGCTACTAGGAGTAACGTATAAAACGTGTCTATACTTAGAAAGTGAAACTATACTCACATGTCACACGTGCTTTTGTGATTATATGTATTTTTTATTGCCTATTTAGTTCCTTGTATATTGCACATAGTGTTTTAAGTGACTTTAATATCACTGCGTGAGACCACCTTATACATTTTTATGTATATTAGTAGAATATGCCCAAAAACAGCTATTCCAGCATGTCTTCTATCAGTCGATGCTGAGAAGGCATTTGACCGGATGGAATGGAGATTCCTGAGGGAAGCTTGAATCCATCTGGGGATAGAACCTAAGATGCTACATAGGATTATGGCGTTGTAGTCTAACCCTAGAGCCAAAATAAGAACAAATGGGATACTTTCAGACTATCCTAAAATATCAAATGGTACCCGATAGGGATGCCCTTTATCACCCCTGTTGTATATCATATTTATGGAGCATTTGACAACAGCTATCCGAAATAATGGGGATTAGGGATGAGCCGAACACCCCCCTGTTCGGTTTGCACCAGAACTTGCGAACAGGCAAAAAATTTGTGCGAACACCGTTAAAGTCTATGGGACACAAACATGAATAATCAAAAGTGCTAATTTTAAAGGCTTATATGCAAGTTATTGTCATAAAAAGTGTTTGGGGACCTGGGTGCTGCCCCAGGGGACATGTATCAATGCAAAAAAAGTTTTAAAAACGGCAGTTTTTTCGGGAGCAGTGATTTTAATAATGCTTAAAGTGAAACAATAAAAGTGTAATATCCCTTTAAATTTCGTACCTGGGTGGTGTCTATAATATGCCTGTAAAGGGGCGCATGTTTCCCGTTTTTAGAACAGTCTGACAGCAAAATAACATTTCAAAGGAAAAAAAGTCATTTAAAACTTCTCGCGGCTATTAATGAATTGCCGGTCCGACAATACACATAAAAGTTCATTGATAAAAACGACATGAGAATTCCCCACAGGGGAACCCCGAACCAAAATTTTTAAAAAAAATGACGTGGTGGGTCCCCCTGAATTCCATTCCAGGCCCTTCAGGTATGGTATGGATATTAAGGGAAACCCCGGCCAAAATGTAAAAAAAAAATGGCGTGGGGTCCCCCCAAAAATCCATACCAGACCCTTATCCAAGCACGCAACCTGGCAGGCTGCAGGAAAAGAGGGGGAGACGAGAGAGCGCCCCCCCCTTATGAAACCGTACCAGGCCACATGCCCTCAACATTGGGAGGGTGCTTTGGGGTAGGCCCCCAAAACACCTTGTCCCCATGTTGAGGAGGACAAGGGCCTCATCCCCACAACCCTTGCCTGGTGGTTGTGGGGGTCTGCGGGCGGGGGGCTTATGGGAATCTGGAAGCCCCCTTTAACAAGGGGACCCCCAGATCCCGGCCCTCAACCCTGCGTGAAATGGTAGACTTTTTTGTTGCATTAATCCATGTCCCCTGGGGCAGGACACTTTTTATGACAATACCATGCATATAAGCCTTTAAAATTAGCACTTTTGATTTCTCCCATGGGTTTTTAAAGGGTGTTCTGTGTCATTGGAATTTGCCGCAAACACTCCAAATTGTTCGCTGTTCGTCGAACTGGTGAACAGCCGATGTTCGAGTCGAACATGAGTTCGACTCGAACTCGAAGCTCATCCCTAATGGGGATATTCAAGGGATAAGAGTTAAAGGAAAGTATTACAAAATGTCAGTATATGCGGATGATTTATTAATCTATGTTACCAACCCAATAATGACTATACCAAACCTTGTGAAGGAATTTAAAATATTTGAGAGTTTAAGTAATTTAAAAGTCAATTATGATAAGTCAGAGATGCTAAATATATAACTGCCAAATAAAAATCAGGAACTTCTTTAAAAAAAATGTCCCTTTTAAATGGCAAAAAGTGGCAATTAATTATCTTGGGATATATGTCCCAACTGATATGACTAAATTACAGGAATTGAATTACTCCCCAATGATGCGCAAGATTTTAAAACTACTTCTAAAATATGATAAACTGGTCTATTCATGGATGGGGAGAATAAACACAGTGAAAATGGATATATTACCAAAATTACTGTATTTGTTCCAAGCTATACCTCTGATGCCCCCAATTAAAAAGAAGGGATGTATTAATTAGGACATAAAAGAATGGAGGCCTCGCTCTACCTAATTTTACAAAATATCTACAAGCTGCATCAATAAACAGGATTATAGATGGTATCATAATATGGAGCATAAACAATGGGTTATTTTGGAAGAAGATATTGTTGGATTGCAACTTAAATCTCTTCCGTGGGTCAAACCCCAGTTTAGACCGGAGACAAAAGATTTAACTCTATTTACAGTATCTACTCTAAAGATATGGGATAAAATTTTAAGTAGGGGAGATTTATCCACATTGACGGGACCAATTACTCCATTATTTTCTAACCCAGAATTTCCTCCTGCGTTAGAGACCAAGAACTTCCTTAGATGGAAAAGAAATGAAAATGTAAGGATAGTTCAGATCTTAACGGATGGTAAGCTTCCACAATTGTCAGAACTAGGAGCTGAATATAAACATAAGTGGATGCAATATCAACAGTTAGACACATATATTAGGACTAAAATACAACCTTCCTTAGTTGAGAGACAACTAACTATTTTTGAATAATTATTAATAAAGGAACAAAGACTGACTCATAATTTATCAACTATATATAAGCTCCTACTTCCTACGGAAATTCTAAATGAACTAATATATATGAAAAAATAGAAAAGGGAAATGGGAAGTGTAACGGAACGTTGCACACTTGAGTGCTTTTGTCATATACCGCTTCCTCCCAGTCTGAATCTAGATATCAGATATTCCAAGCACTACCAACAACAAACAAGATGATACTCGTTTGAGTGCTGAACCTGGACTCTTTTTTTTAGAACCAAAATACAAGCCTTTATATACAGTTAAATAGGAGGTTCCTAGCTCCTGCTCATATTACTCTAACAATACTTCAGTAACCAGAAACCTAATTAACATGAGCTAGTTTACTCATTTACCCAGACTAGGTGACTCAGAGACATGATCTTTAGGACAGACTTGCCGTCTTTTAGCTCAGAAGACACAATCAACATTATTATAAATAGAAACACAGAAAACCTTCTCACAATAGTTAATTAACACAAACAACAATGGGTGAAAGACTCTTAGAGCCCACACTAGCCTTATTTACAATAAACACATTATAGCAGACAACAGACAGGTGGCTGGAGTTGATGACATCAGCATCTTCTATGAGCCCCAACATTATAAATCAGTCACTATTTATAATATGGCATATACAGGGTTCCCAGAATTTTGGCATTTGGGGGGACATGGACTTGAATCCAAAGTAACATTACTTCAAGGTCCCCAGGCATACACATCACAAAAAGTATTGTTCCCTTAAAATCCAGGGCCCATAATCAGAAGGCAAGAGGCTAGCATTCAGTCCTCTCCAAAAGCCTCTGTCCCGGCTAGGTCTGTCACAGGGAGCTTGATCACATTGGTAGAATGGGATAGGGCATTTTCCTTGGCACATAAAACCTCAGTTGCAATAAGAAATCAAGAAAGGAATTACAAAATTATTATGAGATGGTATAGGACCCCAGTGGAAATACTTAAATTAAAAGGAGGGAACTCAGAATTATGTTGGAGATGTCTTAAAGAAAGGGGGACTATGACACATATATGGCATAACTGTTCTATGGTGAGGATGATTGAGGAGAAAATGAACACCCAAAATGTAAAAATATGGGAAAAATGGGTTTAGGTCCTCGGCAAAGGTACTTGAATATTTAAGAAAGGAACGAACCACCCTTACGCATAGGGTTAAGGGGAGGGGGGAGGGAGGGGGTGGAAATTTATTTTCCTTTTTTTGGGAGGGGAGATGTGGTTGCTTAGAAAGAATGGTAGGAAAATAATGTCAGTGACCCTATGTATGAGAATAAAATATTGAGATTGTTTTAATATATAGCTAATATATTAAAAAATATATAGAAAAAAAGTAAAAATAACACACACAGCTAAAAGTACAAAAACTCAGTTAAAGTTAGTAAATTCAATGCAAAGTAGAGATTTTCACTTAAAAGAAAATGGTGCCTAGAGAAAAGGTGGTGGCTCAGACCTCATGGCCACACACACACACACACACAGGAATTGGTGCAGTTTCCACTCTGGGATGATTTACAGGCTAAACAGTATAAAATCCTAATCTCAAAATCACAATTTTAAACCTGGCCCAAAAGCAGAGCAATTCCAGCCAAAACCAAAACACAGCAGACACAAAATGGTAGTTGTAACAAAATGGTGACAACAACAAAAGAAAATGGCCGACAAAAGCCAGGCCACGACAAAATGGTGCCATTAACACATGAAATGAGGTTGTTGATCCCGCCAAAACCGAGATTTCTTCACTAGCTACACAAACTTCTCCCCACAAAACTACACATTTGAGACACCAAATAAACTCTTGCAAACATTTTAGGCTATATACTACTAGGGACCTTGGCCAACCAAACAACACAGGCTCTCCAATCAAACAACAACGTTACATAAAACACAAAATAACACGACTCAAACATACACTCTTGTTTCCAAATAAAGTTCATATACTTACTCTGGCATCTTCCATAGGAACCAAACATTTGAGAAATAACCAGTGGTGCTTGCATGCATGCTCTTTTCATCTCAAAACAAAAAGAGCTCCCTCCTTGCTATTACCTTCAAACCTGACACCACCCACAGGGCATAGCCCATTCAAGAAACAGCTTCCAGTGTAAGTGCTTCCAGCAATGCATGTCCGCCCTTCCGCCTCTTAGCCACATGACCACTTGAATATGCGGCAGACATTTTCAAAAGCAACATCAAAACAACCATCAAAGTTCACTAAACCATTTGTAGGTGAAAAATATTATTACATTTATGGGGACATGTGTCTTGAGATAATATACACAACTGGCTTAGTCCCATACAAAGGTAAAAATCACAATTCATCCATTTCTATTTCTCATATACATCACAAACTTATTACACAACATACAGTTATACAGCCTGCTCAGTCACACACAGCATTCACTTTAAATTTGTACTAAATGGGACCTATAAAGGATTTAAATATAGGTGCTTCCCCAATAGACCTACTTACAATGACAAAAATAGAACCTACAATAAAAGTCCCATCAATATACAGAAAGTGACAAAAAAATATAAGGTTCTTTGCCTAGCAGATCTTACCCCTGTAGCGCACTACCCCCATAGATGTTGCTGGGTTAGTTCATATTACAGTACATGCTGGTTTAACCCCCGCTTCTTCCACCCCGCTGTAGTAACCACAGACACAGTTGAACAGTTCAAACGATAACTTTTATTCCTGATTTGGCAGTAGTGTTACTTGAATGAAGCCAACCGATATAAGTTGCCTCTTGTCTAAACTGCACGAGTAGTTAGAATCTTCCCTTAACGAACTGGCTCATGCCCCTCTGAAAAGCATGTGGTACTACTGAAATGCTGGGTGTCTCAGGCCTCACCTGCCTTCTCACCTCTGATCACTTCTTCCCTCGCCAGCTCAAGGAAGCCCAGGAAACCCTCGGTCTCCCCCCGGTCTACTCAGGTCGGTCCTGCAGCTACTTCTTGATTCTTGAAACCTTCCAGCTATGGAGTCTCTGAACCTCCATGCCTTCCAGCTATACTTTGCAGCACTCCTCCCTCCTGTTTACTGCTACTTCCCAACTGTACAGCACTTCCAAGTTTACCCAAAGAACGATACTCTGAATAAGGCTCTTTGGGCTGACTGATTGAATTTCTCCAGGGTATTAACTCTCTAAGGCCCAACTCCTTGCACAGTCCTCTTTATTAACCCGCACTCCAATGCTCTTTGCGAGGTATTGATTCTCTAAGGCCGATGACCTGCCCCTCCTCCAGGACCCGCACTTTAATACCTTTAAGTCTCTTGGGAGCACTGTTTCTCTGGGTTTCCACTTACTTGCACTCCTGATTAACAGTCCATGTTTGCCATAGAAGGTCAATCACCCAGTCTTCCTCCTGTCAGTAGTAGCAGTTTCCTCCTGTTATTAGTAGCAGCTTCCTCCTGATGTCTCCTCCATCTCTCCTCCCCACATGCCACGTTCCCCTCCCCAGAGGGGAGAGCGCCCGAGCTGCACCTATGTGGATGTGCTCTCTCTCTTTTTTCTATATCTTGAAACCACCACCATTATCTGGAGGATCCTGGCGGATGTGAGGTGCCTTTGAATTGCCCATTGATCAATAGAGAAGATTGGTCACTTTGTCTTTGGAACCTGAACCATGCCACATTCCTGTGGTGAGTTGAGTCTGGGATTCACAGCTGATCAGCAAGGGAGAAGACTGCACACCCTGTCCCTGGAACCCTTCTAAATCTACCGTATTCTGGTTTATGCCTGATTGATTCACCGCTGTTGGCGAGTGGGTCCACCATTTAGGGTAAGAGTAGTGGAGGCACTACCCTGGGTGTTATTACAACCACTGATCATGTGTTTATATTGCACAGAAGAAATATTGGCTTGTCCTATATTACTTTGCATGTTATAGCATCTTAAAACCATGGACTCATAACTGTTTTTATCTACATGTGATGTATTTATACCATTGATTTATTATCTGCAGCGATATATCTTGGATTATTTGCACTCACTATATTTGTATTTTGTATTATATACCTTAGATGACACTCACGGGATTTATATTCAGTTTGTACAGCTTGAATGTAACATTCACTTGTTTCTCCCAGAGTCAAACAGTGTTTACACTTATCATTTGCCAATATTAATGTATTTACTTCACAGTTTGTGAGTTATATTCATCGATAAGTTTATATGAATTTGTGTGATTTTCTAAGTCGCTGCGATTTACATTCATCTATAAATTTACATTCATCGATAAGTTTATACGAATTTGTATGATTTCCTAAATCGCTGTGATTCACATTCATCTATAAATCTATGTGATTTTGTGCATTTTGTTTATCGCTGCATCATGAATTCATATAATTGATTCATTACCTGCAGCAGTACATCCTTGATCACTGATATTCACTTTGTATTTTGTATCATAAACTTTAGTATATACTTACGGGATTCATATTCAGTTTGACAACTTGAATACAACATTTCTTTATCTTTCTCAGAGTCATATAGATTGTTTACATTCACTACTTGTTAACATTGAATTATTCACTTCACATTTTGTGATTTATATTCATTCATTAATCTATGCGATTTTGTGCGATTTTTTTTAATCGCTTAAGCATTTTTTCTTTAATTCACCCATCCACATGTTTTGTTGCATTTTCACCATATGCACGCCTTCTCTGAGTGATACAGTGGAATCTCGGTTTAAGAGTAACTTGGTTTGAGAGAGTTTTGATTTGCGAACAATTTTTTTTAAAATATCTGACTCGGTTTGTGAGTGTTTCCTCGCAAGATGAGCAGAATTCAACCTAATAGGCCCTGCAGTACCGCATTTGGCCTGACGTGCGAGGGTGCCGGAGCCGAGCAGAGCCGAACAGCAACGATCGCAGGCGATCGCCGCCGTTCTGCATTGCTCGGAAAGACACGGAAATACACAGAAATACTCAGTTTCCGAGCCTTTCCCACGTTTGCAGAGGTCAGCCGATGTGTCCTCGGCCTTTCTGGCCGTTTCTGAGGCTTTTCGCCCCCCCCACCTCTGGCCGTATGCGGTATTGCATCCCATTAAAGTCAATGCGGAACAAATTATTTTAGTTTCCATTGGCTTCAATGGGAAAACTCGCTTTGATATGCGAGTACTTTGGATTAAGAGCATGCTCGTAATCCGAGGTTCAACTGTATATGATTGTATTTGCAGTTCATATAGCCCTCAGATTCATATCTTGGATACATTCTTGCGTTTAATACATACCATTAGCGCTACACTTTTATCTCACAGATCTTACCCCATACAGCGGACAGAGAATCAAAATCCCGAACACAAAACAGCAAAAATGTTCGAAAAAACTTGAAGTATGATTGTCTTACCATAGGCCGGCCTTTGCTGGTCTGGTTCTAGATCATCATTCCCCCTCGAGGTCTGCTGAATTAGGAAGATCTGTTGGCTTCCTTTCTGACCTGCCATAAATGTCAGGGAAAGTTTAAGCTTCTCCCTATAGGCATATAATTTCTTTGCGCTTAAAAGCACAAATACAGCTCTCTCATATAATGCCAGGGAAGCGTGCTTTCTATCTCTCCAAGCAACACAGACACAGATGCTGGTATCACCTTGAGCTTAGCAGAATCCTCGAGAGAATAGTCAGCTCCTTTTATTTATACTATAAACATGAACAAACAAAGGAAGGTGGTGGCTTCAGAATCAGCCAATCAGACACTTGTATTCTTTCAAAAGAACCAATCACACACACATGTATATGTTCAAATAGAAATACAGTAGGGGCGTGGCTAGCCGGCAGAGTGTATGGACGCTCACTGAGGGAGCTCCTCTCTGCCACGGGCCATCGGGGACTACTACACCGACTAGAAACCTCGTTTTTGAGCACTAATAGCACCGCTCAGATCGGGGACACCTCAGGATGCCTTCCAGGAAGAGAAAGGAGGACACACAACCGAGCAAGCTGCTGGATTATTTCATGCTGCAGCGCCGATATTCAGACCAAGATGGCGGCAGCAAGCAGGGAGAGCACACGCGCGGCTCTCATTCACAGGGCAGCACAGCACCAGCGTTGCACTCAGGCCGTTTCAACAACAAGCCAGGAAAGGGGAATTACCCCCCACCTCCTTCAGCCTCATCTAGCCCAGCCAAAAGTAAACCCAAACTGGACTGTACTGAGGAAGAAGACGAAGAGGTAAGCCTGAATTCATCACAAGATGATACCAAAGAACTGCAAGATTCTATAACTGACTTTCCCACTGAAAACACACCTGTAATGGATACCACTCTAAAGGATATGCTAGTATCCCTAAGATCCACATTGCAGGCAGATATCCAAGCACTAACCAGGCAATTTAAATCAGAAATCTCCACAGTGAATAAGAGAGTATCCCATGTGGAGACAAAAAATTGGAGACAATGACAGGGAAGACGACATGCTGCAGATGAAACTTAAACTAGCAAATTTGGAGGACAGATCTAGGAGGAACAATGTTAAAATAAGGGGGATCCCTGAAACAGTTAAACCTCCTGATCTGAAGGACTACTTTATCCAAATCTTGAAATCGGTTCTTTCTGACGCAACCCAAGAGGAACTCATTGTAGACCGCATCCACCAGTTACCAAAGCACAAACATATTGTTGCACACTTACCCAGAGACACTATTGTCAGGATCCATTTTTAGCACATTAAGGATCAGTTTATGGCAGCAACTAGACGCTGAGATTTACTACCAGCAGATTTGCAGGATCTCTCTTTCTTTGCAGACTTGTTGGCCTTTACCATGCAGCAACGCAAACAACTGGCTACCATTAGAAAGCCCCTGAACAACCACCATATCACCTATCGCTGGTTATATCTAGCGAAGCTGATTACAAAAATGGCGCTACACATCTGCTATCCAACATGAATGATGGCCTACGTCTTATGCGGGAATGGCAGATTATTGCTTCTGACACCACAGACGATATTGACCACGACTAACCTGTATTATCCAGCAACGAATTCTGTCGCAAAAGCAGGCTGATTCTATTTACACGAGTTTTGCACTCATAATAATTCCCTGATGGCCCAGGGGATTGCTGAATTCTCTGTTTTTCTTCTCAGACACCCCTATAAATTGAGCGGTTGTTACTACTGCACAGATTCTCCCCAGAATCGCAAGTTGTTATACTGTTATTCTTTCTGGAACTTTACTAACTGTTCTTTATAAAGGTTTTCCTAAAGACCCATCCATCTTTGTGGACCACTAAGGAGGACGGCATACCACAGTCAATCGAACATCTATCTAACGGGACCGTCTACACACCTCATCCTAAACCAGGCTTCCTAAAGTCCCATCCATTCTTGTGTACCACTACGGAGAACGGCATACCATATTTAATCAAACTACTACCTCCTGGGACCATCTGCGCTCCTCATCTAGAACCTGGTAATTTGACAACACCTCGGTCCCCGTTAATTACCTATACACAGACACTCAAATAAGCTGAACATGCCATTAAAAATTATGTTCTTTAATGTTAAAGGTCTGAACAGCCCATATAAAAGGCAAATGGCATGGAAAGAAGCAACAAATCTCCATAGTGACGTAATCTGTTTCCAAGAAACCCACTTTGCCTCCAACAAACCACCTACTTTCCAGCCAATTTCCTCACATTTTTCAAGCAAACTATATTTCAAAGAAGAGGGGAGTGGCAATAGCCATTAAAGACTCCATACAATTTAAAAGTTTGGATGTTCATCTGGACGAATCAGGAAGATACATAATCCTTGAATGTGAACTGAACAACAATAAATACACATTGGTGAATGTATATCTACCCAACACTAAACAAATTTCTTTTGTGAAGAAGGTTTGGAAAAAGGTCTCAGCAATGAGACAAGGGCATGTCATCATGTGCGGAGATTTTAATATAATCCCTAACAAAGATATGAACTTATCCAGTCATACAAGAAACCAACAGAACAGAGCAACTCTAGATAGCTTCATCTCCTCTTCAGGTCTTTATGATGTGTGGAGATGTAAAACACTCATCAGAAAAGGACTATATGTTTTACTCCAGTGTATATCACACATATTCTTGAATAGACCTGTTTTTGGTGGATGAGTTTATTCTGCAACAAATTACAAAGTCTGATTTACATTTTATTACATGGTCGGACCATGCTCTGATATCCATCGGTGTGGGGGATCATCGTACCGAGACCAGGGCTAACAGGTGGCGAAATGACATCTACACATTATCTCAACCTCAAAATTTAGAACAAATTGAGAAAGCAATTAAAGAATTATTTGCCATCAATTCCCCCTCGGCCGATGATCCCTTTACATTGTGGAATATCCATAAAGTTTATATTAGAGCCTTGTTTATACAGATGAGTGCAAGGTAAAGGAAACAAAGGTTAGAATGTCTAAATGAATTGCTAACAAGAATCCAACAATTAGAAAACATCAATAAGCAGCTATCTACACCGAAAATCAGGGAATCACTGTTCAATACCAGGCAAGAACTACAAACCCACCTGATAGCACAACATGACCACCAATTGCGTTCATTAAAAGCCCAGCCATACAGATATGGGTACAAAGCGGGGAAACTATTTGCTACTCAAATTAAAGAAAAAACTATCAAACAAAAAATCTACATTTTCCAAAATCCTACATAATAAACCCTAAACCAAAACAAAAAATCACAAATCCAAAAGAAATAGCAGACGCATTTAGCGATTACTATGATACACTTTACAATCTTAACAAAGACCCAGACACATGCCAACCCAACGATACTATAATCTCTGATTTCTTAGCATCAGTAAACCTGCCTAAAATATCTCAAGATAACTTATCCCTCCTGAACCAACCCTTTACAACACAAGAAATAGAAAATTCTATTAAAAACCTCCCTCACAACAAAGCCCCAGGACCTGACGGATATTCTTCTGAATATTACCAACTGTTTAGCTCCACCCTATCCCCGCACTTATTCCGAGTTTTTGAAGCAGCCACATCCACAGCAAAATTTCCTTCAGAAATGCTCACAGCAACAATAATTACACTCCCCAAACCAGACAAAGAACCTAACCTTCCGCAAAATTTTAGACCAATCTCTTTACTGAACATAGATGTTAAAATACATACCAAATTAATAGCGAATAGACTGTCAACCTTGTTACCTAAACTAATAAATTATGATCAAGTGGGCTTTGTGTTGGGCCGACAGACCACGGATCCCACCAGGAGAATGTTAAATCTCCTGCACTTAGTCGGGGAAAATTAAGAGCCTTCTCTGCTTCTGACATTAGACGCGGAGAAGGCTTTTGATAGAGGGCACTGGGGCTACTTAAGCAAAGTATTGGAAAAATTTGGAATGATCGGTCCAATACAAAGGGCCATACTAGCACTATATTCCTCACCATCAGCGTTTGTGTGTAGCATGGTTAAATAACTCATCCCCACTGTCACTTCTGATAGCAGCCAACGTAGCTAAAAATAGCAAAATACCAAAACTCCCCACAATAGAAGCAACGGTACAAGCTTGGGCTGAACTCAGTGTAAAAGGGAACGAATTCTACCCGACAACAAATATCCCCATCCCTCTAGAATCACTCCAGTGGATAATACCCAACATTATTATTATTATTATACAGGATTTATATAGCGCCAACAGTTTGCGCAGCGCTTTACAACATGGGGCAGACAGTACACTTACAATACAAATCAATACAGGAGGGATCAGAGGGCCCTGCTCGTTAGAGCTTACAATCTAGAAGGGAGGGTCAAGTGGAGACAAAAGGTAATAACTGTGGGGGATGAGCTGATGGGAAAAAAAAAAAAGTACAGTTGTTAGGTGTGGGTAGGATAGGCTTCTCTGAAGAGAAGGGTTTTCAGGGATCTTCTGAAAGCTAATAAAGTAGGAGATAAGCGGACAGATTGGGGTAAGGAGTTCCATAGGATTGGAGAGGCTTTGGAAAAGGCCTGGAGGCGAGCATGGGAGGAGGTGACAAGGGAGCTAGAGAGCAGGAGGTCTTGAGAGGAACGAAGAGAGCGAGTAGGTTGGTATTTAGAGACTAAGCAAGTGATGTAGCTGGGGGCGAAATTGTGGATGGCTTTGTACGTAGTTGTTAGAATTTTGAATTTAATTCTTTGGCCGAGCGGAAGCCAGTGGAGGGATTGACATAGAGGAGTGGCAGACACAGAGCGACTGGTAAGGTGGATGAGTCTGGCAGTGGCATTCATAATGGTTTGAAGAGGTGATAGACTATGTAGAGGTAAGCCAATGAGAAGGGAGTTGCAGTAGTCAAGGCGAGAGATGACCAGCGAGTGAATTAAGAGCTTTGTTGTGTCATTGGTTAGAAAGGGGCGTATTTTGGAGATGTTGCGGAGGTTGAGGCGGCAGGATTTGTACAGTGATTGGATGTGTTGCTTGAAGGAGAGTTCAGAGTCTAGGACTACACCTAGAACCTTGGCATGTGAGGATGGGCTTATAGTTGTGCCATCGATTTTGACAGAGAGATCTGGGGAAGAGGCATAGGGGGGAGGGAAAATTAGAAGTTCGGTTTTGGCTAGATTGAGTTTAAGGAAGTGGTGAGACATCCAGACTGATATATCTGAGAGTAAATTACTGATACGTGAGGAGACAGAGGGAGTGAGCTGAGGGGTAGAGAAATAGATTTGGGTGTCATCAGCGTAGAGGTGGTATTGGAAACCATGGGAGGCTATCAGTTGACCCAGGGAGGCAGTGTAGATTGAAAATAGTAGAGGTCCAAGAACAGAACCCTGAGGGACCCCAACAGAGAAAGGAAGAGGAGAGGAGGAAGTAGAGTTATAAGAAACGCTAAAGGTGCGGTTGGATAAGTAGGAAGAGAACCAGCGAAGTGTACAGTCACGGAGACCAAAGGCGTGTAGTTTTTTGAGGAGGAGGGGGTGGTCAACCGTATCAAAGGCAGCAGAGAGGTCCAGGAGTAGGAGTACAGAATAGTGTCGATTGGTTTTGGCCATTAGTAGATCGTTTGTTAGTTTTAGGAGAGCAGTTTCTGTGGAGTGTTGAGGACGAAATCCAGACTGAAGGGGATCGAGAAGGCCATTATCAGCAAGGTGGACGCTCAGTCAGTTAAAGGCCAGACGTTCGAGGAGTTTGGATAAGAAGGGGAGCAAGGAGATGGGGCGTAGGTTGTTAAGATTGGATGGGTCCAGTGAGGGCTTTTTAAGTATGGGTCTGACAAGTGCATGTTTTAGAGAGTTAGGGAAGATGCCAGAAGAGAGGGAGAGATTGAAGATGTGGGTTAGAGAGTGTAGTATAGGGCCAGAGGGTGAACGTAGCATTTGTGAGGGAACAGGATCCAGAGGGCAGGTGGTAAGGTGGACATTAGCAAGTAGTTTAGCAACTTCGTCTGTAGTGGTGGGGTTGAAAGAGGGAAATAATGATTGTGCCTGTGGGCATGAAGTGTAGAGCGTGGAGGGTGTCGGCACAGTAGAGATCTCAGCGCGAATAGTATCAATCTTCTGTTTGAAGTGATTGGCGATCTCCTGTGCAGTGAGTGAGTTGGCGGGTGGAGGCGGTGGAGGACGAAGTAGAGAGTTGAAGGTGGAGAAGAGTTGACGGGGACAGGGTGATAAGTTGCTAATGAGAGTGGTAAAATAGGTCTGCTTGGCAGAGAGGAGGCTGGAGTTGTATTTTTGGAGGGCAGATTTATATTGGTAGAAATCTCTCTGGGACTTAGTCTTACGCCACAGGCGCTCCAGAGCATGACTACGTTTTTTAAGACTTCTAGTATCATCTGTTTGCCAAGGTTGAAGGGGTCTGGGCTTGATTCTGTGTGTAGTGAGGGGGGCAAGTGAGTTCAGTGAGGCTAGAAGTGAAGCGTTGTACACAGAAGTGGCTAGGTTGGTGCAGGATAGGGGAGAGATTTTGTCGTAGAGGTTGTTGATGGCAGAGTAGAGAAGAGAAGGGTTGAGATGACGTAGGTTTCTGCGGGTAACTTTAAGGTGGTTGGAGGGAGAGGAGGTGAAGGAGAGGGAGAGAGTGAAACTAATAAGGTGGTGATCAGAGAGAGGGGATGGATAGTTAGAGAGGTTGGATGGAGTGCAAAGGCGAGAGAACACGAGGTCAAGGATATTGCCTTCTGAGTGAGTTGGAGCATGTATACACTGCTTCAGGTCAAAGGAGGATGTTAGGCTGAGAAGTTTGGAAGTGGAAGGAGTGTTAGTATTAATAGGGATGTTGAAGTCCCCCGAGAATGATAGTGGGGATTTCAGAAGAAAGTAGGGTAGCCAGGCAGAGAAGTCTTCAAGAAAGGTTGATACTGGTCCAGGGGGCCTGTAGATCACAGCTATCCTTAGAGAAATTGGAGAGAAAAGGCGAATACAGTGTGCTTCAAAAGAGGAGAGTGACAGAGAGGGAGGTGGCTGAACTACCTGAAAGGTGCTATGTGGGGCTAGCAGGATTCCGACACCTCCTCCTTTACGTCCGCGGGATCTGGGGGAGTGAGTCCAGAGAAGACCACCATGGGATAGGGCAGCAGAAGATGCAGTGTCGGATTCGTGGAGCCAGGTTTCGGTAATGGCGAGTAGGTTAAATGAGTTGGCAATAAAGAGGTCATGGAGAGAGGTGAGCTTGTTGCAGACAGAGTGCGAGTTCCAAAGGGCACAGGAGAAAGGGAGTCTGGATTTGGGAAGAATAGAAATGGGAATTAAATTGTGTTGATTGCAGTGGCTGCTGCCAGGGGGTGCAGGGTGATGGGCGCATGGGGTACAGTTAAATAATGGAGGCCCAGGGTTTGGGGATATATCTCCAGAGGTTAGGAGAAGCAAGAGGGTGAGGGAGGTAATATGGGAGTGAGATTTATATGAAGTGACATGCCCCAGGGTCTTGGAGATTTTTAGTGTATGTGGATTTAGAATTAGCAGGAGTTGGTGGGTGCAGTAATAAGGACAGGACAGGAGTGAGGGTGATATATATATATGCTGTGGGGGGGAGAAGAGGGGTGAAGGAGAGATAGTTTAAGGATGGAGGACAGAGTTGTCAAAAGCAGTGGTAGAGAAAGCATGTTCCAAGGAAAAAGAGCTAAAGGAGTAAACAAGTTCACCTGATGTCTGTGTGCTGGTTTTCAAAGTGTTTATCTTGTGTCCTTTCGCTTTGTGCCTTCGCTGAAGTGCACAGTCAGAAGTGTATTTCACTTGTAGAAATCGCCACTTTAAGAAAGAGCCAAGTTGCAAATGTGTACCCCCTGCAAATGCTTCCCCCAAGAGAAGCTTAAATATATACTGATAGGGGTAGGGTGTGGGCGGATTTCAATTAGCAATCAAGAGATTATAAAGCTTGGCTGGTTAATAGGGCAAAATTCTTAATTCACAAACAGACTAGCAAGAGGGCACTAAAGTTCAGAGGGCCATAATTTTGGGTAAGACAAGGGAGATAATAAAGCATTGTAATGTGGACAGGTCTACAGACAGTTAAGTAAAAATAACATACCAGCATTATTAGAGACACATAAAAAAAAAAAAAAAAAAACATAAGGCTTCACAATTAGATAAGAAACAACATATTAAACTTAGCAGATATTACTAGAGGAGATAAATTACTTCCATTCACAACATTACAGTAGAAATTCAACATTCCGAATTCAAAATTCTTGACATATACCCAAATCTCCTTCTATTTCCAAAAGACAAAGACCACCCACATTCCGATTATAGGAAAAGTTTGGTCCTACACTCAGTCAAACAATCCCAAATTGAAGGGAATAACAATGATATATAACTCACTGAAATCAAAAGATGCATTCACCAAACACAAACCATTAGTAAACTGGGAAAAACAAATTGGTAAAGAATTTTCAGATCTCCAGTGGAAAAATGCAATTAAAATTAATCGCATGTTCTCAAGATGTTCAAAGTATGAAGAATTAACACAAAAACTCATGTTGAAGTGGTATTTTACTCCATACATAATAGCAAAATTCTCAAAGGGGAATTCAAATCTGTGCTGGAGAGGTTGCGGACAGGTAGGGACCCTGGCACATATGCTAGGGTCATGCCCTAATTTCCGAAATTTCTGGCTAGAAATTTATAACTTACTATTGAAGTTCATAAGCAAAAGATTGCTGCTCCAATCTCTCAAATCCGTATCAAGACACCCGCCCTAATGGAACTCACAGGTGCTGGCTCTGCACAAGCTTGAGGAAAGAAAAAGATCCTGGACGGCCACACACCATAGAAGGTATCTTTATTGATATGAAGAAATAAAATCAGTCACCTTATGTACAGGGAGGAACAGGAAAGACAGCTAACATGTTTCACGCCCCATCATTACACTTATTCATCATAGCATGCCATTTTATTATTATGTTTACTATTTGTCTATTTGATAAAAGTGTCAGACGATTCCAGAACTGCTGTTCAACTTAGGAAACTGGAATTCATGTTATACTATATTAATGAATGTTACTATGCTTATTATCAATGTGTGGACAAGGTGCTTTGGGGTGGAGGGGCCGAGTCCCCCTGCCCCAAAGCACCCCCCTGTGTTTAGGGCATGTGGCCTGGTATGGTTCAGGAGGGGGGGCGCTCACTCATCCCCCCCCTCCTGACCTGCAAGGCTACATGCTCGGATAAGGGTCTGGTATGGATTTTGGGGGGACCCCACTCTGCTTTTTTTACATTTTGGCGTGGGGTTCCCCTTAAAATCCAAATCCTAAGGGTCTAGTATGGGCTGGTGGGGGGCCACACCATTTTTTTCTTTATTTTATTTTTTTCAGTAGCCGGATGTTGGAAATTGCATCTTCAAGTCAATTTAAATGTGAATTTACTTTTTTCTTTAGAAATGTAATTTTTGCTACAGCATGTTCTATATATGCTACAGATGCGCCACTTTACAGGCAGACTAAGGGGACCCCCAGGCACTATATTTAAAGGAAATTTTCATTTTTTTTGTTGCACTTTAAGCATTGTTTAAATTATTGCTCCTAAAAAATGATGGTGTAGCAAGGTCCCGGTGCCCAAGAGGCCTAATGGTGACCTCAAGGGTTAGGGAGAGCTGACATCCTTCCTTGTAGAGTGGGTTACTAGGCATGGTGGGTGTGATGCAAGAAGAATGATGGGCACCAGTCACTTTTTGGATACAAACAAGAGTTTTATTGTAATGTTAATTGGCAGACTCTGAGACTACAATAGATAGACAGCTATACAGTGGAAGGCCTCCAGCCGGATAACGCTTCTGTATAGGTAGGACCGCTGTCTCCTATGGCAACTAATCTTGTAACAGTTACTAACAGTAGTTATTTATAGCTCTTCGTAACACAGAACAGTACTTTTACTTATCTCACAATATCCCACTGTAGATCTTCGCTTACTGAGCTCCCAGTCTCTCGCTAGACTTCCAGATCCCTGTCGTCACTGGATCCCCTGAGCTCTTCCATCCAGACAGCCGTCCAGGTGGCACAGATCCCCGATCGCATGACTCCACCCAAATAAATAAACTCTCCCACTGGCCCGAGGGGCTTAAAGAAACCCATTGGCTGAGACACCCCATCCATTCATAATCTGTCCTTGCAAAGCCCTTGTCTATCTAATGACACCAGCTAAAATGCCATCTAGTGACAGAAGAGAAAGGTGCAGCAATGCCAGAATTAGGGGGAAATCCATGAATCTCCTAACAATTAGCCAGGACAAATACTACCTGGCAGACTAAATTGGTTAGCAACCCTGTCTAAACACCAGAGTGCTATATCTGTTTAAAAAGAAAAAAAAAATGCATTGATACAAGTCCCCCAGTGCACTACCCTTACCCCCATACCCCTTTTATTGCCAATTACTTGCATATACGCCTTCAAAATGGGCACTATTGATTTCTCATGTTTGGCTCCCACAGACTTCAATGGAGTTCTCTGTTCAGGGCAGAACTTTTCCCTTGTTCAGGAGTTCTGCTGCGAACTGAACAGTGGGGTTGTCCAGCCCATCTCTACTCATTAGTTAGCAAAATCAGCAACAAACAGTGCATATAAGCAATAACTGAAGTGTTTTAAATGTAAGCAATAGGGAAAGGTCTCTGTGGAACAGCTATGGGGAAGGGAGTCCTTAGTCCTATCTCTTCAGCTGGCTAGCATTGGGTCCCAGTTTTCCCAGCTGTGCACAGTACAGTACCAGTAAAACCTAAAGGTAGTGAGTATGGCTACCAGATAGCTGTGTAGACAGTTCCTAAAGGGCTCAGTCTCTCTAACAGCATATGATAAATAACTGCAGTGACAGCTCACCAGTCCCAGCGATATTGCAGCTCACAGTCTGGTCCCGCACATTAGTCCGCTCTGCACCCAGGTAACTCTGGCTGTAGCACACCTGGACTCAGTCAGGTGTGTCTGGTTCCTGCTTAGTCCGCCAATATGCAGCAAGCGATAGCACACACTGGACAGCGATGTGCACTCTCCCGTCCCCACCACAGCAAGAAAAAGTTATGCCCTGTACAGCCCTGGAAAATGCTCCTTTTCCCCTCCTCCCAGGCAATCTCTCTCTGGGGAATGTAGTTCAAAGCTCTTGCTTACCACAGTTCCCACAGTGCAGTGCTTACATTACTATTGAAATCTTCCTGCTCAGCCGCTCCCTCCTCTCCCTGGAAACAGCCATTAACCAGTTCAGCACCACAAAGACTTCACTCTCTCTCCATCCTTAGAAAAAAAGCACCTGTCTGCAACAGTAATGGTTTTAAATCAACTACACCTCCTTAGTGAACGTAGTGTGGACTAGAAGCACATATGGCAAGGAGTGCAGCATTAAAAGTGCTCGTGAGTGGCAGTGACTTGTGGCTTGACTGGGAAAGGTCCACCTGCCTGGTAAAGTGGTAAAGCAAATGGTTCCCTTTTGTGTTATGCACCCGGTGAGCCAGGCTCAAATGTCTTATGGAAGTCAGATGTCTAACGACACCCCTTTGTAATCTAGCCTGTAACCACTAAAGTCAGAGTGAGGTCTCTTAAGTATATGTATACAGTATTTTGATATGAATCCTGGTATAGCTTAGGGCCAGAATAAACAGGAACCTAAAGCTCAGTGGAAATGGCTACTAGGGTCACTTGTTCACCATCTTGAAAAAAAAACATGTATACTTTTCATGTGTTTTCATTTTCATATTTTAGGAACTGGCTTTACAACCTGCCACTAAGCAGTGCTACAACTATGTCACCCCAGGGATTCCCGAAGGGTTAGCATAGGTGATTGTAAGAGACTGTGTTGTAAAGATATTTTATCATGGTATTTGCACCAACTAGAGACTACTGACAAATTTTGTATGCAGATTGTTTTGTTGAAGCAGCACATTACTCTAATCGTGTTTAACCATGATTCGTCTTGATCCCTGGATAAAGGTATCATTCTTTGACACTATTAGTAAAGTTCCAAGTTCCAAGCAAGAGCAGCGGTATCCTGCTTGTGTCCAGCAAATACAATAAAAAAATAAGTAAAATAAGTGACCTGACATGGCCGAGTGTCTGTCCAGAAAAAGGTAAGAAAAGGGACCTCCTCTTTTTCATGCTGTATGGAGTTCAGGTGCACTTCAGTGACCAACACTTAACACTTTTCATTTATTTCCTCCAGGATGACCTTATACAGAGATTTCTAGGATCTGCATGGAGTAAATTCTGAGAAAATCGTGATATATTTAGGCTACAGTATATCTGTGCTGTGAGCCAGTGGTTCAGAAAATATTAGTATTGGTTCAACCCACTAACCCAAAGCAAAACTTTCCTTTGAGAAATATGAACTATTTAGCTTAAAAGCAAAGTATCAGTGCATTATTGATGAGCCAACATCTGCTTCAAAAGAATATGACACTTTAACTATTCAGGGAAAAGTATAGGGTACCCTTGTTAGGGTACCCTCCATCCATTGATACTTACCTTCCATGTGTTTCCTTACTGCTCAGTGTAAGCCATCGGGCTGTGTTGCCACTATGACAGCTAAGTCCTGATCTTTATTCATTTATGAAGGCTGTCGTTGCAGCTGTTGTTGTGGTGGCCGAGCTTGGCTTTAATATTGATGATATACTGTATAAGTTAACTACATTGACATAAACAGCATATAGGAAAGAACATATAAATAGTCCAGCGCTCAGGATATTGTTAAGAAGCAAACTACGACAAGCATAAAAGTTTTTGGTTGTTTTAATAAACCAGTAATGAGCCAGTAATAAACAATGGTCTAAAATAACAATGATAACTGCTAAAGAGACCAGGTTCAGAAGCTCTGTTGTAAAAAAGAATGCATTGTAGTAAAAAAACACACAATAAAAAATGTTAAAAACCACAGTCTCTTGATAGTATTAGTGTTCAATTAAACATCAATAAGGGAGACAGGAGCATTGAACAGCAGGAGGCTAACACAGGAGATCCATCCAATGAAGACATACAGAGACCACTAGGTGAAGTAATGAAAGCAAACACTTTGGCTCAAAGCAGGTGACAATGGGCAAAGTAAGGGGGGTAAGCCAAGAGTACTCACAGCCAGGTAGAAGAGCTCAAAGCTGCCTCATACGATGGGAAGGTTAGCGCCATGTAGATGGATTCACTGGCTAGGATGGATGATGAGATGGCCGCGATGTAGAGATGTGAAGCTCTGCCGTGCGGAGAGCAGCCTGGCCGGAGCTGCGTTACTGTGAGGGATGACGTCAGCGCGGAGGAGCCGCTGGAGCGTCAGAGGAAGTGCAACGAACCGCTGGTCAGCCGAAAGGTGTCTCCACAGGGGTGAAGTCTCATCAGTGAGACATAGTGACACTGCGCTGAGGTCGGAACTGACACTGGGAGGCCATCTGAAGGGGAAATTGTGGCGGCAGGCTGATGGAGCTCACATCTGCCTGACCAGCCTGAGAAAGTAGCCAACAGTCATGTGGAAGAATGGATATTGAAATGGATGATGA
This sequence comes from Lithobates septentrionalis, assembly GCA_037952835.1. Classification (NCBI taxonomy): domain Eukaryota; kingdom Metazoa; phylum Chordata; class Amphibia; order Anura; family Ranidae; genus Lithobates; species Lithobates septentrionalis. The sequence continues at coordinate 39,206 of JBBDGP010004831.1, read as the reverse complement.
AATGAATAATGAATAAAATGATGAAAAAATAAATAAACAAATAAATAAATAAATAAATAAATAAATAAAAAATGTAAAAATCAAAATTCAGAAGAAACAACTGGTCAGAAGATGCCAAACCCGGATGGGGTGGTGGGGATGGTAAAGTTGAAAGAAACACTTGCTGGTTGAAGGGGCGGCTTCACAGGAATGGTGGATGAAAAAATGAATGGATGAAAGCTCACAGTGAAGGGCTCAAGCTGAGGCCTCTGCCATATGGGGGGGGGGAGTTGCCTTGACAATGCGTTTCGCGCATGAGCGCTTTATCATATTCAAGGGTATAGGCAACTCCCAGGGTTTAAATAGATAAATGGGGATTAAGGGAGGGGACATAATGGGCGGGGGGAAAAAAAACCCACAAGGTTTAACCCATTGAGGAGGGGGGAGGGGGGAGAGAAGGGAGGGGGGGCGGAGGAGAAACAGGGAGGAAACAGAGATCTCCAATGTTAACCCCCCGCAGTCCCAAACACTTCACCAATGGGTAAACATGCCATACTAAACATATATATAAAAAAATATAAAAATATAAGAATGAACAGAGTATAGGTCCAAGGAACACATAATTTACACTTCAGCATAAAATTCTCAATGATAGTCACTTAACATTTTTCTATAAGAAACATATTAAAACATATTAAAAATCATAACTCTTCAATATTAACCCAGAGATGTTCTAAAAAATATACAAACTCTCATTGAAATTACACAAAACTACATGTTTCTAGTTCTTCATTCATCCCCTTGGGGGCAAGCGAGTCAAACATGTAGATCCAAAAAACCTCACGCTTGCACAACAGGGAGAATCTTTCATTATTGTATAGCGTGCCCTTGGGGATCGTTTCAATAACAAAGACCTCCAAGAGTCTAATGTCCTTGTCATGGAAACGCAGGAAATGTCGGGGTACACTGTGTTCATCGCACCCCTTCGAAATAAGTCTGCGGTGGTTACCTACTCTGGCCCGTAAAGCCCGAATAGTCCGGCCAATGTAGACCAACCCACAAAGGCAACGCAAAACATACATAACAAAATCAGTAGAGCAGGTGATGAATTGCCTAATCTCATATTTTTTGCCTGTGTTGGTTGTGATGATATTAGTGCCATGGGTGATAAATTGGCAAGTGAGGCACCCCCTCTTTTTACACTGGGATATGCCCTTTCTGTCATGAAAATAGGACCTAATATCAAGGGAAGATTTGGACGATTTATTTGTTATATTACTGGGTGCTAGCAAGTTTTTTATAGTGCGTGCTTTTCGGAACGTCACCTGTGGGATCTCGGGTAGCACCGGGGCAAGGCGTTGGTCCAGACGAAGAATGCCAAAGTGTTTTCTAACTATATTAGAGATAGATTTGTAGTTATCATTAAAAGTCGAGATAAATCTGACTGTCTGGTTCGTTCTTAGTTCGTCATTCGGACGCTTGTCTCTAATAGAGGGATTCAGATGAGACAGAAAGGCGTCATTAATGAGATCGGATGGGTAATCATTCTCTTGGAATTTCTTTGTCATCACTGTTCCCTGTTCAACATAATCCTCCAATTTTGAGCAGTTGCGTCTAAGTCTATTAAATTGGCCACTAGGGATGTTACGTTTCCATAATGGGTGGTGGCAACTTCTAAAATGAAGATAGGAGTTGCCACTTGTTGGCTTAACATGGTTTCTAGTAAGAATCCTCTGTTGATCATGGAATAGGACCAAATCTAAGAATACGAGTATATATGTTTAGTATGGCATGTTTACCCATTGGTGAAGTGTTTGGGACTGCGGGGGGTTAAAATTGGAGATCTCTGTTTCCTCCCTGTTTCTCCTCCGCCCCCCCCCTCCCTTCTCTCCCCCCTCCCCAATGGGTTAAACCCTGTGTTTTTTTGTTTTTTTTTCCCCCGCCCATTATGTCCCCTCCCTTAATCCCCATTTATCTATTTAAACCCTGCGAGTTGCCTATACCCTTGACTATGATAAAGCGCTCATGCGCGAAACGCGTTGTCAAGGCAACTTTTCTCCCCCATATGGCAGAGGCCTCAGCTTGAGCCCTTCACTGCGAGCTTTCATCCATTCATTTTTTCATCCACCTTTCCTGTGAAGCCGCCCCTTCAACCAGCAAGTGTTTCTTTCAACTTTACCATCCCCACCACCCCATCTGGGTTTGGCATCTTCTGACCAGTTGTTTCTTCTGAATTTTGATTTTTACATTTTTTATTTTTTATTTATTTATTTATTTTTTCATCATTTTATTCATTATTCATTTCATCATCCATTTCAATATCCATTCCTCCACATGACTGTTGGCTACTTTCTCAGGCTGGTCAGGCAGATGTGAGCTCCATCAGCCTGCCGCCACAATTTCCCCTTCAGATGGCCTCCCAGTGTCAGTTCCGACCTCAGCACAGTGTCACTATGTCTCACTGATGAGACTTCACCCCTGTGGAGACACCTTTCGGCTGACCAGCGGTTCGTTTCACTTCCTCTGACGCTCCAGCGGCTCCCCCGTGCTGACGTCATCCCTCACAGTAACGCAGCTCCGGCCAGGCTGCTCTCCGCACGGCGGAGCTTCACATCTCTACATCGCGGCCATCTCATCATCCATCCTAGCCAGTGAATCCATCTACATGGCGCTAACCTTCCCATCGTATGAGGCAGCTTTGAGCTCTTCTACCTGGCTGTGAGTACTCTTGGCTTACCCCCATTACCTTGCCCATTGTCATCTGCTTTGAGCCAAAGTGTTTGCTTTCATTACTTCACCTAGTGGTCTCTGTATTTCTTTATTGGATGGATCTCCTGTGTTAGCCTCCTGCTGTTCAATGCTCCTGTCTCCCTTATTGATGTTTAATTGAACACTAATACTATCAAGAGACTGTGGTTTTTAACATTTTTTGTTGTGTGTTTTTTTTACTACAATGCGTTCTTTTTTACAACAGAGCTTCTGAACCTGGTCTCTTTAGCAGTTATCATTGTTATTTTAGACCATTGTTTATTACTGGCTCATTACTGGTTTATTAAAACAACCAAAAACTTTTATGCTTGTCGTAGTTTGCTTCTTAACAATATCCTGAGCGCTGGACTATTTATATGTTCTTTCCTGTTATGATCTGTTTCCACCAGTTACAGTTTGTGTGGCAGCACGGGTTGTTATTAATATTTTTATTGTAGTTTTTGGTTTCCTTTTTCATTTTTGTGTATGTATTATGCTATGTATACATTAACATTTTCTTAATGGATGGCATAGTTAACATATCTATTTTACATGTTTTGTTTTATACTCTCTGGGTGGCCTACCACTGGCGCTGGGTTATTTTTCTGTGGTATAAACAGCATATAAACTGTGCAACATAGGCTTTACATTCAAGTTAAAGTGTATCTAAAATCAAGTACAATAATGTAGCATATATATGTTGTACTCTAAGTTACCGATCTGGTGATCCACTAAAAAGGAAGGGGGTGCAGGTATCTGAGCAAGCTTCATCGAAAGAGCAAGATAGCCATGCGAAATGAGGACACCGCACACTGATAGTTCAATGTGTAGAGGTGAATGGAAACAGCCTCAACTTCAGCTCCTTGACTACACTACTGATGGGTTTCAATCTAATAACAACAGAAGTGCAGCGATAAAAGGAATATATCTAGTGAAAGTCCAAAACAGAGGAATGAAGTCCCAAATAAATCAGTCCTATTAAGCAGAAAAGTCTTTGCTAGGTTCCAGAAATCCACGGTGACAGTGTAGTGTGCCAAAACACTCACCAGAAAGTGAAAATAAAATAGTCTTAAAAATCCAAAATATTCCACAGTGCTCCTTAGTAGTGGTATCCCTTCACCATTCTATGCACTCACCAGAAAAAAAGCCATTAAGAGCCTCTTATCAATATCTTGGAGCTTGGCATCATCTCATTCAGAGTGGTAGATAATAGGGGAGAACCTCATGGGAAACCGTCAAAAAGCTGCCCCGAGCACAGGGACATGGCAGCAATGGCATCAGTGTGTAGGCCCCTCCTGAGTCATTTTGTGCGCAAGCACATTCTCAAGGAATATGCCTAGGTATTATCTACCACTCTGAATGAGATGATGCCAAGCTGCAGGATATTGATACAAGGCTCTTAAAGGCTTTATGTTGGGTGAGTGCATAAAATGGTGATGGGAAACCACTACCAAGGAGCACTGTGGAATATTTTGGATTTTCAAAGCTATTCACTTTTCAGTGTTTTTGGACACTACACTGTCACAGTGGATTTCTGAAACCTAGCAAAGACTTTTCTGCTTAATAGGACTGATTTATTTGGGACTTCATTCTTCTGTATTGGACTTTCACTACCGTAGATATATTATTTTAAGTGCTGCACTTTTGTTGTTATTAGATTGTTCTTTGTAGGTTGTTTGTTTACCTTTTTGAGTGCTAGCTGTTTATTTTGCGTATGACTAGCACTCACTTACCCCATTGTTGCTTTGAACTGATGGGTTTCACCCCATCCCCTATTAAGTCACTGGGCAGGGTGAAACGCTTCAAGGAGGAGCTGATGATGAGACCGTTTCCATTCACCTCTACACATTGAGCTTTTGGTGTGCAGTGTCCTCATTTTCCTTATATATATGTTGGATATATCAGCTTAATATTCTGAAGATTTGGTGGATACACTCATTGTCGTTTTTTTCAGGCTTTTTTTTTTCTTTATCCTGCCTGTAATAAAACCTCCTGTCCTAGGGTAATAACACTTACTTACCATACACAATCTATAAAGGTGCAAGATGTAACAAAATACGTTCAATAGTATATGTGTAACGAAAAAAAGGAACCAGATACAAAAACTTCATTGTTTAGGTTTACACACCCTTTAAAACCAATAGGTGTGATATTACCTCAAGGAGTATCAAAAGAAGATTATAACAGAAGTACTTTTGTTTCATATATAATAGACAAAGACTGCAGAAACTGAAACTGAAGTTGGACTTTTCTTTTAACATAAAGTTTGTTTATTTTCATTGAAAACAAAAGAAAAAGCAGAGGTAGGAACAGTTAGCAGTGGTTACAGTCACAATATTCTTAAATATCAATGCAGATGGTACATAATGGTTGGTATTCCATTCAAGTAAAAGGAAACAGGGTGAGGAGGGGGGTGAAAACACTGGTACACATTAAGTATTGCATTTTCGTATTGTAACAGAGAGTATCGTTCACTCCGTTCAGGGAGGTACACAGATATGTGAAACACCATAAACAGCGGACAGTGAGCGTTGAGTGCATATTGGTTTCCATCTTCTGGTGGGTCATCATTTGCCCTAAGGTGGGCAGATAGGTATCAAGTAGGGGGGCTTGGGGGGGGGGGGGGTATCCCTACCAGGGTACCGGCGAAGACAGGAAAAGTTTCATTTATAGATTACCTGATGTGTATGGTTGGGTGATTAAGTAACCTTTGTCATAGGGCCTAAGTCTAAATCTTTTGGCTTCAATCCCTACTCCAGAGGAAGCTGCTCCTCCCGAACCCATGGCTCCCATACTTTAGCAAACTTTTTGAGGCAATTGCGCCCTAGATAAGTCAGCTTGTACAATGGCAGGGCCTTGTTTATGAGGGTTCTCCATTGCTGTATTGCATTGCTCCATTGCGTCGGTGGGATAGTTCCCTTCCATTGCAGCAGGATCGCCTTTCTGGTGTAGAAGGCTGCATAGAATACAAATAGTTTCTTTGATTGAGGGGCTTCCAATGTGTCAACTATCCCAAGCAGCAGTGGTATCAGGTCACATGGAACTTTTAATTTACTGACAGAGTTAATAACATTGACTACTCCCTTCCAGAAAGTTTGTATATACTGACAGGCAGGGGCGTTGCTAGGTAGCAAAAAGACCAGGGGCTTCAGCCCGAAGTCAGAGCCCAGCACCGGGGGGGGTGATGGTGCGGCATACGGTGGGGTTGTATGGAGGGGGGTGTAACCTACCTGACATACACTGACACACACTGACCTACCTGGCTGACATACACTGACCTACCTGACATACACTGACCTACCTAACATACACTGACCTACCTAACATACACTGACCTACCTATCTGACATACACTGACCTACCTATCTGACATACACTGACCTACTTGACACACACTGACCTACCTATCTGACATACACTGACCTACCTGGCTGACACACACTGACGTACATGACACACACTGACCTTCCTGGCTGACATACACTGACCTACATGACATACCTGACACGCACTAATCTACCTGATACGCACTGACCTACCTGACACACACTGACCTACCTATCTGACACACACTGACCTACCTATCTGACACACACCGACCTACCTATCTGACACACACTGACCTACTTGATACACTGACCTACCTGACATACACTGACCTACCTACCTGACACACACTGACCTACCTATCTGACCTACCTGACACACACTGGTCTACCTATCTGACCTACCTGACACACACTGACCTACCTAACATACACTGACCTACCTAACATACACTGACCTACCTATCTGACATACACTGACCTACTTGACACACACTGACCTACCTATCTGACATACACTGACCTACCTGGCTGACACACACTGACGTACATGACACACACTGACCTTCCTGGCTGACATACACTGACCTACATGACATACCTGACACGCACTAATCTACCTGATACGCACTGACCTACCTGACACACACTGACCTACCTATCTGACACACACTGACCTACCTATCTGACACACACCGACCTACCTATCTGACACACACTGACCTACTTGATACACTGACCTACCTGACATACACTGACCTACCTACCTGACACACACTGACCTACCTATCTGACCTACCTGACACACACTGGTCTACCTATCTGACCTACCTGACACACACTGACCTACCTAACATACACTGACCTACCTAACATACACTGACCTACCTATCTGACATACACTGACCTACTTGACACACACTGACCTACCTATCTGACATACACTGACCTACCTGGCTGACACACACTGACGTACATGACACACACTGACCTTCCTGGCTGACATACACTGACCTACATGACATACCTGACACGCACTAATCTACCTGATACGCACTGACCTACCTATCTGACACACACCGACCTACCTATCTGACACACACTGACCTACTTGATACACTGACCTACCTGACATACACTGACCTACCTACCTGACACACACTGACCTACCTATCTGACCTACCTGACACACACTGGTCTACCTATCTGACCTACCTGACACACACTGACCTACCTATCTGACATACACTGACACACACTGACCTACCTATCTGACATACACTGACGTGCACTGACCTACCTGCCCTTGCCCCCTTAAAGCCTAAGTTTATTTAAAATTAGCCAAGGGGCAGTCAAATCATCAATTGCAGCCACTGTGCCCGTCAAATGCAGCCACTGTGCCCGTCAAATGCAGCCACTGTGCCCCATCAATTGCAACCACTGTGCCCCATCAATTGCAACCACTGTGCCTCGTGAAATGAAGCCACTGTGCCCGTCAAAAGAGAGAAGAGAGAGAATAGAGACAGAAGAAGAGAGAGAGAAAGAGAGAAAGGAGAAAGAGAGAAAGCGAGAGAGAGAAGGAGAGCGAGAAACACAGAGAGAGAGTGACACCATTTTTTTTTTTTAAATCTTCATTCTGTCCCACTCCCAGTCACAGCCACCATGGCCGTTATTCAGCGTGACTCTGGAGGTTGAGGGAGAAGGAGGCGTGCAAGGCAAAAAATTTTGGAAAAAAAGCTGCATGGCAAATATTAGCACAACACATTTTGGAATGGATTTACTCCTCTATTCATACATTATTATATGTGTATGGCGACTGCACAGTATATGTTGAAATAAGATTGGAGTGTATTAATACTTTATCCTTTGCGGTTTCCACCATCATTCACAATTCTTTTTTCACATTTAAATTAATATACATTATAGGATTGTAAAGACCTGGGACACCTTTGGGTGCACTAAGGAGAGCAATAATGCAGGACGCTTTATTGGTGAGTGTTACCCCCCATAATACAGGGGTCAGTGTTACCCCAATATAATTTAGGGGCCCCCCATAGAGGACCCCCATTAGATCAGAGTCCCCTTATATCAGTGCTCCTCTTAGAGACCCAAAAAAATTAAAATGGAAAAAATGCAGCACAACCTCCCCCTATAATTATATTCATATATGAAAAAATAGTTGTAAATGATGGTGGAAACCCCCAAGGATAATCCAAGTACCAATACACTCCAATCTTATTTAAACATATACCGTGCAATCTCTATACACATATAATAATGTATGAATAGAGGTGTAAACCTCCAATTCATTCCAAAATGTGCTAATATCCAATTTACTTTTTCAGATATTAGCAACACACATTTTGGAATGGATTTACACCTCTATTCATACACTATTATATGTGTTTCTCGATTGCACAGTATATGTTTAAATAAGATTGGAGTGTATTAATACTTGGATTACCCTTGGGGGTTTCCACCATCATTCACAATTATTTGTTCACATTTAAATTAATTATTTTAAATCAATTATAATTATAGGGGAAGGTTGCACTGCATTTTAATTTATTTTTGCATAGTTTTTTTCAAGGAGTTTTAGTTTTATTCTAGGTGTTTGTTTTTTTAGATCAGAGTCCCCTATATCTGATCCTCTTTAGCCACTTGACGACCGCTCACTGTATATATACGTCATTTTTTTGAAGATGGATATCTCGGTAACGGCAGCAGCTGCTGCCACAACCGAGGTATCCATCTTTACAGTGAGCGGTTCTGTACACGATAACGGTGGTCTCTGCGGCGGGTTCGCCGCGAGATCACCGTTATCGGCGGCGGGAGAGGTGCCACCCCCCCTCCCGCCGCTCTCCCGCACCCTCCGCCGCTTACCGGAGCCGTCGGTAGCGGCGGAGGAGATCGGGACCTGTCACTGCCGAGGTACTGAGACGAGTGAGGCCAAGATGGCCCCCACCCGTCTCTATACCACGTGACGGCCGGAGCGACGTCGTTATGACGGCTCCGCCCACTTCTCTTAAAGGCACAATTATTTGTGTCATTTTTTTAAACGACTTTTTTTTTTTTTTTTTTTTTTGCATTTTAGTCTAAATATGAGATCTGAGGACTTTTTGACCCCAGATCTCATATTTAAGAGGACCTGTCATGCTTTTTTCTATTACAAGGGATGTTTACATTCCTTGTAATAGGAATAAAAGTGATCCAAATTTTTTTTTTTTTTAAAACAGTGAAAAAATAAATAAAATAAAGTAAAATAAATAATAAAAAAAAAAAAAAATTTTTTTTAAAGCGCCCTGTCCCGACGAGCTCGCGCGCAGAAGCGAACGCATACGTGAGTAGCGCCCGCATATGAAAACGGTGGTCAAACCACACATGTGAGGTATCGCCGCGACCGGTAGAGCGAGAGCAATAATTCTAGCCCTAGACCTCCTCTGTAACGCAAAACATGCAACCTGTAGAATTTTTTAAACGTCGCCTATGGAGATTTTTAAGGGTAAAAGTTTGACGCTGTTCCACGAGCGGGCGCAATTTTTAAGCGTGACATGTTGGGTATCAATTTACTTGGTGTAACATTATATTTCACAATATAAAAAAAAATTGGGCTAACTTTACTGTTGTCTTATTTTTTTATTCAAAAAAGTGAATTTTTTCCAAAAAAAGTGCGCTTATAAGACCGCTGCGCAAATACGGTGCAAAAAAAAGTATTGCAATGACCGCCATTTTATTCTCTAGGGTGTTAGAAAAAAAACCATATATAATGTTTGGGGGTTCTAAGTAATTTTCTAGCAAAAAAACCTGTTTTAAACAAGTAAACACCTAAAATCCAAAACGAGGCTGGTCCTTAAGTGGTTAGAGACAAACCATCAGTCTAAGGGCGGTGCTGATATAAGGGGACTGTAATATAATGGGTTTCTCTGAGGAGAGGGAGGGGTAGGTAATATAAGGACAAACTGATCTAATGTGGGTGCTGATATAAGGAGAGTTTCCCTTATTTAGTAGAGGTCTCTAGGGAGGGGAGTTGGGGTGCTGATCTAATGGCGGGTGCTGACTGCTGATCTAATGGATCACCAGCAGTCAGCACCCCCTCTACATTAGCTCAGAGTCCCCTTATATCAGCACTCCCCTTAGATATCTCTAATACAGTGATGGCGAACCTTGGCACTCCAGATGTTTTGGAACTACATTTCCCATGATGCTGAACTACACTGCAGAGTACAAGAGCATCATGGGAAATGTAGTTCAAAAACATCTGGAGTGCCAAGGTTCGCCATCACTGCTCTAATAGATCAGTGACCCCTCCCCCCCATCAGTGTCCCCTGCCCCTAAAGACCCCCATTAGACTGCCTTACCGAGAGCCGTTTAGAGTCAGGAAGTGTGGGAGACGGAGCTTGGGGGCGGAGCGAAGCTGCTTTTCTGTAGTGCCATTTTCCTTCCTTGCATTGTGTGGGGGGGCTTGGGGAGAAGGCATAGTAGAGGCAGATGCTGCATCGCTGTGCCCACTGTGTAGGCAGGACACATTTGAACTGGTACACTCACTCACAGGGCTGCTGTTAGGAATCATGGGGCCTCCACCCCCTGAGGGGGGAAAAGAGGTGGGGGGAGGGAGGTGAGAGAGGAGGAGGCAGGAGAGAGAGGGGGTGCTGACACAGAGGAGGGTGGGGCTGACAGAGAGGGGGAGGGCTGACAGAGAGGGGGAGGGCTGACAGAGAGGGGGAGGGCTGACAGAGAGGGGGAGGGCTGACAGAGAGGGGGGTGCTGACGAGGGTGGGCTGACAGAGAGGGGGTGCTTACAGGGGGGTGGGCTGACAGAGAGGGGGGTGCTGACGAGGGTGGGCTGACAGAGAGGGGGGTGCTGACAGGGGGGTGGGCTGACAGAGAGGGGGGTGCTGACAGAGAGGGGGGGTGCTGACGAGGGTGGGCTGACAGAGAGGGGGTGCTTACAGGGGGGTGGGCTGACAGAGAGGGGGGTGCTGACGAGGGTGGGCTGACAGAGAGGGGGGTGCTGACAGGGGGGTGGGCTGACAGAGAGGGGGGTGCTGACACAGAGGGGGGTGCTGACACAGAGGGGGGTGCTGACACAGAGGGGGGTGGGCTGACACAGAGGGGGGTGGGCTGACACAGAGGGGGGTGGGCTGACAGAGAGGGGGGTGCTGACAGAGAGGGGGTGGGCTGACAGAGAGGGGGGGTGCTGACAGAGAGAGGGTGGGCTGACAGAGAGGGGGGTACTGACAGAGAGAGGGTGGGCTGACAGAGAGGGGGTGGGCTGACAGAGAGGGGGTGGGCTGACAGAGAGGGGGTGGGCTGACAGAGAGGGGGTGGGCTGACAGAGAGGGGGGTGCTGACAGAGAGGGGGGGCTGACAGAGAGGGGGTGGGCTGACAGAGAGGGGGGGTGCTGACAGAGAGGGGGGTGCTGACAGAGAGGGGGGGTGGGCTGACAGAGGGGGGGTGGGCTGACAGAGGGGGGTGGGCTGACAGAGAGGGGGGGTGGGCTGACAGAGAGTGGGGTGGGCTGACAGAGAGGGGTGTGCTGACAGAGAGGGGGGGGTGTGCTGACAGAGAGGGGGGTGCGCTGACACAGAGGAGTGGGCTGACAGAGAGGGGGGTGGGCTAACAGAGAGGGGGGTGCTGACAGAAAGGGGCGGGATGACAGACGGGGGTGGCTTACAGAGAGGCACGCTGACAGACTGGAGGAAGGGCAGATAACAGACCTCAGTAAAGAGGAGACACATCGCGCGCCAGGCAGGGAGGCGGGACTCCGGGCGGCCAAGATCACCCACAGTCCAGCCCAGCCCCGCCTCCACATGTAACCATTTACCACCTCCACCGGGCCAATCACAGACATGTCCGACGCCTGCACAGCCAATCACAGAGCGCCCGCTGCCCAGCCCTTGTATGTGACAGAGTGTAAAAAAGATGTCAGTGGGCACGGGAATCGGGATGCGCGGCTCTCGATCTGCCACTGGTCACAGGATAGCTGAGACATGTCTGTATGCAGCCGCTGCATAACTAAGGAAAAGAGGTGAGGGAGGTGGCGGTCCGATGGCTCAGTGCCTGCTCGTCTCTCCTCCACCTCCAATGCCGCCCGACGCAGCCGCGACCCGCCCACTAGTTTCTCCTCCACACTGAGACTCGGGGCTATGGGCTCCACATTCGGGGCTCCAGCCTCGATAGCCACCCCCTGGCAACGCCTCTGCTGACAGGACCAAACAATATGGAAGAAAGAACCCTCCTCCGAGGCACATTTGGGACAAGCCAGGCTGCTATCAGGGTAAATTCTAGCTAGACGCTGTGGGGAGAAATATGCCCTGTGCAAAAACTTAATTTGAATGAATCTTTCCCTGGCGGAGATCATCAGGGAGAGGTATTGCTGAATGCCCTCTTCCCAATCATCATCGGCCAGTGTGTTTATATCCGCCTGCCACAGCGAGAACAGCTTTGAAACCTTAGAGGTGTTCAGTCTTGCAAGGACAGGGTATAGGGTGGAAAGGGGTTTAGTTTCCTCCACTGCACTCAACAGCCACTAAACCCCAGTGGTCTCCAGCATAAGGGATAGAGGGAATTGGGACGAAGAGGGAAAAGGCATGGCGGAGCTGCAGGTACCTAAAAAAACATGTGGTTTGGGAGCCCTCTTTGCTGTTTAAAGACATCAAACGTAAGTAAACCATCGGGGGACAATGTCTGCCAACGTTTTAATTTCAAAGCAGGCAAACAACCTAGGATCCGGAATAGATTAGAAGTGTGGCAACAGCAGATTCCCCCACAGTGGAGTGTGGGGGGACCAGCCAATGGTCTTCTGGACCTTGGCCCGGACAGTTTCCCAGACCCTTATGCCCCGTACACACGATCGGATTTTCCGACGCAAAATGTGTGATAGGACCTTGTTGTCGGAAATTCCGACCGTGTGTAGGCTCCATTACACATTTTATATCGGATTTTCCGACACACAAAGTTTGAGAGCAGGCTATAAAATTTTCCGACAACAAGATCCATTGTCGGAAATTCCGATCGTGTGTACACAAATCCGACGGACAAAGTGCCACGCATGCTCAGAATAAAAAAAAAGATGAAAGCTATTGGCCACTGCCCCGTTTATAGTCCCGACGTGCCTTTTTTTTTACGTCACCGCGTTTAGAACGATCGGATTTTCCGACAACTTTGTGTGACCGTGTGTATGCAAGACAAGTTTGAGCCAACATCCGTCGGAAAAAATCCTAGGATTTTGTTGTCGGAATGTCCGAACAAAGTCCGACCGCGTGTACGGGGCATTAGAGTGGTTCTACATTGAGGAAGTGATATTTCTCAATTCCTCCGAATCAAATGCTTTCTCCGCGTCCAGGGAGGCCACTGCATCAAGTTGGGTGAGGGACTCCTTGGCACCCATAACTGTATAGAGCCTGCGAAGATTTATATATGTACCCCTACCCAGCATAAATCCGGTTTGGTCTTCATGAATTAGGGTAAGAATAACCTCATTAAGTCTTCTGGCTAAAACTTTAGTAAGAATCTTGGCGTCGGCATTAAGCAGAGATATGGGGCAATAAGAGGTGCATAGCTCAGGGTCTTTACAGGGTTTGGGGATGACAACAATGATTTCTTCCACCATAGAAGTTGGGAGAGTGGTGTCCTTCAGGGTTCCGACTATCATCTCATGCAATCTGGGTGACAACTGTTCCCCGTATTGCCTATAAAGCTTCGGGGGGAGGCCATCCACACCCAGAGTTTTCCCTGCCTGTAGTTTGCCCAGGGCCTGCTGTAATTCTTCCAGGGTAATAGTACTATCTAGATGGTCAAGGGCCTCATCACTGAGAGTCGGAAAGGTGAGCTGCCCAAGGAAGGAGTCCAGTTCCTCCCTTGAGTAATCGGGCCTTAGAAGAGTAAAGGGTACTATAATACGAGACAAAACATGCATTGATGACTACCAGATCCATCACCGGTACCCCATCTGCATCTCTTATGCGGGAAATGGTGGTTATAGGTTGCTTTTCCCTAGCTAGCCAGGCCAGCATATGGCCTGTTTTTTCTCCCTGCTCAAAGATGCGCTTTGTTTGTGTCAGTTGCTGCTTTTTGGCCCCTGCTACCCGCAGGAGCATCACCTCTCGGTAGGCCGCCTGCATATCGAGATAGGTGATTGGGTTATGGGTCAGGACACACTGAGATTCCAGACTCTGAGCCCTGGTCTCAGCCTCCTCGATAGATATTTTGGCATTATATCGAGTAGGTGAGATAGCGGATTGGTAGCATCCCCTGATATACGCCTTGAAGTCATCCCACCTATTATGCAGCGAGGTGGATCTTACATTTGACAACCAGAAGTCAGATATGCACTTAGAGATCTCAGATTGTATTGTTTCCTTGAAACTCCAGTAGCGAGATAATCGCCACAGTCTCTGAGGGGGGTGTTTGAGTTTGCAGGCAGAGGAGCATAGGAGCATGATCCGATATGCCCCTTGGGAGTATATTCACCTCACGCACCCGGGGGAGCAGCACCTCACTAACATACAGCAAGTCAACTCTAGACATTGTACGGTAAGAGGCAAAATTGGCAAGTGAAGGCCCTATCAGCTGGGAATGTCCACCGCCAGACATCTGTCAGACCATAAAGTGACGCCCATCTGTGTAGGGGGGAGTCAGTGCCAATACCTGGAGACATTCTATCAAGGGACGGGTTTGGAACCATATTGAAATCCTCTGCTATGACAAGGTTGTCGGTGGGGTAAGTAGACAACATGGGAATCAAGTACTTCAGGAGAGACACTGTGGCTGGTGGTGGTATATATAGGCCCAGAATCAACAGCTCAACAGTGTCCACCACAGCATGTAGCAATATATACCTACCCTCTGGGTCAATCTTAACATCCAGCAGGGTATAAGACAGGGTCTTATGGATTAGTACGCTGACCCCCCGGGCATACCCAGAGTATGTGGGATGGTGATAATGTCCCACCCACGTTTTTTTCAGGCTGAGAACCTTACTTTCCACTAGGTGGGTTTCTTGTAATATACACATGTGAGGGGTTTATTTCTTGAGATAGGCCATGACCAGGGATCTCTTGAACTTGTCATTGAGTCCTTGGACATTCCAGGAGATAATTCTTATGGGAGCCATAGCGGTAGAAGCGGAGTATAGCTGCCAGGGGGCATCGATAAGACTGACCCAGGGCAAGGCAGGCATCATGCAATACAGAATCATCAATTTGTGAGGCATTGGACACCCAGCCTTCATATAAGATAAGGGCTGGAAAAGGTGTCCAAGGTAAACCACTGCATATATCATCAGCAACAACAAACTTAAAAAAACAAAAAAAAGAGAACAGCCAGAACATATAAACCCAACCCCCCCACCCCACCCCGCACGTCCATTGGGGAACTCGGAGTCTCTACACCCAAAACCAAATCCATCACACAGTAGGAAAGTCTCCTATGGTGGCAAATGGAGAATTAGACAACTACCGAACACATAGGTGGTCAGCAAGTTCAGTTCAGTCCGGAGGCAAACGCCTACAAGCCTAAAAATAAAAAAATGTAGTCAGAATTTGCTTGCACATGAAAAATAGAAAAAACACCTAGTGTTAGCTAGGGGCACATACTTAAACTGTTCAACAGTAGACAACATTAGTAGCCATAAACATTAAACTCCCAGGGCAAGGATCTTCCCGTTACCCCCTCCAGTCTTCCATGGGGGAAGGAGCCTCCTCAATGCATCAGCAGCGGTAAACAATGAGCAGCCAAGTGATATCCAGGGTCGGGTGTAACAACCAGGGGTGTCTCAGTATCTGCTGCAGGGGTGATGCAGGTAGGGTAGTGGCACGCTCGGAAATGCAGGCTCAGTGTCCTGGAGCAAGGCCAACGCTGCTGCATACTTAAAGCTTAGTGGCATGCCACCTTCATTCGGTTTCAGCGGTGCCGCAACAGCAGTGTGGCTAATAGTCTCCGTCAGGTGCAGCCTTGGAGGAGAAAAGGGAACAGAGGAGGCCTTGCCTGGTCAGAAATATGATAAACAGGGAAAGTATACATACAGTTACCGAGCCTGGGGAACGGTGTCCAACCATTGAAAGGCGTCTTCCGGCAAGGTGAAATAGCGGGTGGATTCCCCATCCAAGATGGGCCGGGAACAACATGCTTTATTTAAGGCCTCTGGTGCGGAGTCGAGCTATAACGTAAATGAAGGTTCTGCGGAACAGACGTATAGGCCACAAAGTCTACTAATATCACTTTGCCGAGACATTCTTTGCAGTGTTCATATAGGCTTAAAGCCGGGGTCCACCCACACCGCCAAAAAAAAAAAAATATTAAAAGCCAGCAGCTACAAATACTGCAGCTGCTGACTTTTAATACATGGCCACTTACCTGTCCCAGGGTCCAGCGATGTCAGCAGGGGACGCCGAGAACCCGCTCGGTTCTCGGCAGCTGCCGCCACCATCCTAGGTGAGGGAATCAGGAAGTGAAGCGTTGCGGCTTCACTTCCCGGTTCCCTACTGCGCATGCGCGAGTCGCGCTGCGCGTCCCTAGTGGTCCCCGCTCTCTCCTGGGAGCTGTGTGTTCCCAGGAGACAGAGCGAAGGGACGAGAAGAGGCATAGACTCCCATGGGAGTCTATGCCGGAAGTGGGTGCAAATACCTGTCATAGACAGGTATCTGCACCCCCCTCCCCCCTGAAAGGTGCCAAATGTGACACCGGAGGGGGGGAGGGTTCCGAAAAGCGGAAATTCCATTTTTGTGTGGAACTCCGCTTTAATGTACATCAGTTTGCATCGTATTTAAAATATTTCTAAAACCAGTCAAAAAAATATAGTATATTGCAGCCTACCAGTCCTTAGATGTGGTGGCTGCATTGGTTTTGTTTTTTTTCAGGCTTTTATTCTTTATTTTCACCTATTGATGATGTTGGTGCAAAATTTTCTGTCCTACCTACTCTTTGAATGGAGGCGCAGCATTGCCACCCACCACCAGCTCTCGGTCAAAGTTTTAGATTGGGAGCCAGCCGGGCAGGCTTCCTATCATGTGACTTGATGTAAAAGCCAATTACAGCGGTCACATGATACAGAGGTTACAGCAGCTCCCAGGTATTAAAGTCCACTTAAAGGGCTGATGAGCCTAAATGAGCAATGAAAACATAAATTGGCCCTCATCCATTTATAGTTTCCCTTTAATAATAACAAAAAGGGAAAAACACACAAATGCAACGTGAGCATCCCAAAATTTGCACTCAATTGAATCTACATTGTTCTCCTTAGGCCCCTTTCACACTGGGGCGGGGGCGGCGTCGGCGGTAAAACGGCGCTATTTTTAGCGCTGCTTTACCGTCCTTTTAGCGGCGTTATTTGGCCGATAGCAGGGGAGTAAAACCACCGCAAAGCGCTGCTGCAGCAGTGCTATGTCGGCGCTATAGCCGCGCTGCCCCATTGATTTCAATGGGCAGGAGCGGTGAAGGAGCAGTGTATACACATCGTTCCTTCCCTGCTCCAAAGATGCTGCTAGCAGGACTTTTTTTACCATCCAGCCAGCGCACCACTCCAGTGTGAAAGCTCTCGGGGCTTTCATATTGGAGACACAGCAGGGGCTCTTTCAGGGCGCTTTGCAGGCGCTATTTTTAGCGATGTAGCGCCTGCAAAGCGCCCCAGTGTGAAAGGGCTCTTAGTGAGGAAACAGCCATGAAATATTCAGTCCAGTTTATAGGGCCAGGTGTTCTCATTTACAGGAAAAGGTGTTCTCATTGTGCAAATGTTATTTCTTCTTGATATATTCTCTTGTTTACTGAACAAATATTACTGTGGCTTTGTTCATCGCCAGTGAAAACACCATCTGTAGCTTGACAAATAACAGGTCTGAACATGAACCATTATAGAATGTTCTAGGAGTGAAGTAGACTGCCACCTCTTTCATCCTTCAAATCCTACTTTAGCCCAAATCAAATCCTACTTTATCCATTTTTTTATTTCCCTTAGGACAGAACAGAGAAGGGTTAGAGCCTCTATCATGTTTTTAATACTCAAACCAAAGAAATACAGAAAGGAGCAACAGACCAAAATCAGATAAAAGTCCAATGCAGTGGCAGCCGATGCTCTTTTTTTTTTTTTTTTGGAGGGGGTGGAAAACAGACCCAGTGCTATGCATTTATGAATGAATCTATCCATTGTTCATATAGGGCAGGGGTAGGAAACCTGGGGCCATGAGTGAGGACAGTGTTTTGGGGACATTATGGAGGGGACATTGTGTGGGGACATGTGTGGGGACACTGGGCCGGTGATCAGTGTGTAAAAAGCTGTAAAAAACAGCTCATACTCACTGATTACCAGCTGGCTACAGCAATCCCCTCTCTTCTCCTCAACTTCCGTGTGAGGAGAGGAGAGCCGATCGCCTAGCAACCAGCTCTCTATTTACATCACATGACCGCTGTGATTGGACACAGTCATCATGTGATCAGGCACAGTCGTCATGTGATCAGGAGGGCCAATCACAGAGCCCTCCTGCCGATCGGAGATGCGCCGTGTCCGGGTGACACGAGCGCATTAGGATCGCGCTGCTGCGAGGGCACGTGCACGCACGAGATCCCCCTCCTTCTGAGGGATGTTCCTGAATGTCCACTCAGAAGGAGGAAGCTCCCACCCGGCCATATATGTGCAGTGGCCAGGTGGGAGGTGGTTAAACTCACTTTCTATTACTTCTGCCTTACTTCCTGGACAGACTAGAGATCATGACACAGGAAGGAGTTCACCAGCTGATCTCACTAGCACACACCCTGCATCATCTACCCTCAGCAGTATGTTTAAGCCGCTATGAAGAGACTTAGGTAACCCAGTGTAGAATTAATGGAAAGCTGTTTTATTTTTGAAAAATAAGTACAGTAATGCTATATTGGTACATAGGGAAGCTAGAATTTAGAAAAACAAAATAGGTGAACTTGGCCTTTAAACAAGAGTTACTCCTAAACTTAGGTTTAAAATGAACAAAATCCCTGATTTTATTATGAGAGGAAGAAACATAAGACTATCAAAAAAATACTATCCCACCAATAATAATATCCATATCAACATTTTCTTGTGCCAAAATTCACAGAATCTAAAATTTTTTGATGAAAAATCTATAATAGGATTTGGGTGATGAGAACGAATAAAATTTGTGAGATAATGGCAGACCTGTCTTTTTTATTTTTATTATACATTATTTTACCTAGGGAAAGGATTGTATCCTGCAACACATTAATCTTCATGCAGTCAAATGTGCGTCATGGAAACTCCCAAAATAGCTTTATATTGTAATCACAAAGAATAGCATGTAATAAAACATTGAAAGCACAATATATTTTTACTTTAGCGTTTGCTAACTGTGGGTATTGTTATTATAAAGGGGCGTACACACGGTCGGACTTTTCGTCTACAAAAGTCCGACAGCCTGTCCGACAGACTTCCGGCGGACTTGCGGCAGACTTTCTAACGAACGGACTTGCCTACACACGACCACACAAAAGTCTGACGGATTCGTACGTGATGACGTACACCGGACTAAAATAAGGAAGTTGATAGCCAGTAGCCAATAGCTGCCCTAGCGTGGGTTTTTGTCCGTCGGACTAGCACACAGACGAGCGGATTTCGGGGTCCGTCGTAGTTACGACGTAAAGATTTGAAGCATGTTTCAAATCTAAAGTCTGTTGGATTTGAGGCTGAAAAAGTCCGCTGAAAGTCCGGGGAAGCCCACACACGATCGGATTACCAGCCAGCTTTAGTCCGTCGGCGTCCGTTGGACTTTTGTAGACGAAAAGTCCGACCGTGTGTACGCCCCATTACTGTTTGTTTTTGCATTTGTTTGTTTTGGCATATGAGATTTAACTCTCAAAGTTTTACCATCCTTAAAGGGTATGTAAACCCTAACAATTAACTTTTATTATTTTATCCTCTGTAGTATGTAAAATATACTACTGCTAGCATATTTTTAGATCTGGTCAATGCATAAAAAAAAAGTTGCTCCTGACAGAAATCTAGTAAGCTGATAACTTCTTGTGTCTGCGCTGCATTCTTATCAGTTGTTCCCAAAGGGTAGGTGTTCTGTAGTCCTGTCCTAAGATGACAATACACTATATATACACACAGTATCCCACAAAAGTGAGTACACCCCTTACGTTTTTGTAACTATTTTATTATATCTTTTCATGTGACAACACTGAAGAAATGACACTTTGCTACAATATAAAGTAGTGAGTGTACAGCTTGTATAACAGTGTAAATTTGCTGTCCCCTCAAAATAACTCAACACATAGCCAATTAATGTCTAAACCACTGGCAACAAAAGTGAGTACACCCCTAAGTGAAAATGTCCAAATTGGGCCCAAAGTGTGACTATTTTGTGTGGCCACCATTATTTTCCAGAACTGCCTTAACCCTCTTGGGATGGAGTTCACCAGAGCTTCACAGGTTGCCACTGGAGTCCTCTTCCACTCCTCCATGATGACATCACAGAGCTGGTGGATGTTAGAGACCTTGCGCTCCTCCACCTTCCGTTTGAGGATGCCCCACAGATGCTCAATAGGGTTTAGGTCTGGAGACATGCTTGGTCAGTCCATCACCTTTACCCTCAGCTTCTTTAGCAAGGCAGTGGTAGTCTTGGAGGTGTGTTTGGGGTTGTTATCATGTTGGAATACTGCCCTTCGGCCCAGTCTCCGAAGGGAGGGAATCATGCTCTGCTTCAGTATGTCACAGTCAGTGGCGGCTGGTGCTCAATTTTTTTGGGGGGGGCGCAAACATAGCCCCAACCAACAACACCCCCCCCCCCCTTCGCCGCCACTTGCCCTTGATAGGGCCTACAGACAAACAGATTGATAGGCAGATAGGTACACAGACAGACGGATCGATAGGCAGGCAGATCGATAGTTACACAGACAGATCGATAGACAGGCAGATAGGTACACAGACAGATCGATAGGTACACAGACAGACAGATCAGTACACAGACAGACAGATCAATAGGCAGACAGACGGACAGACAGACAGATCGATAGGTACACAGATCGATAGGCAGGCAGATAGGTACACAGACAGACAGATCGATAGGCAGGCAGATCGATAGGTACACAGACAGACAGATCGATAGGCAGGCAGATCGATAGGTACACAGACAGACAGATCGATAGGTACACAGACAGACAGATCAGTACACAGACAGACAGATCAGTACACAGACAGACAGATCAATAGGCAGGCAGATCGATAGGTACACAGACAGACAGATCGATAGGTACACAGACAGATCAGTACACAGACAGACAGATCAATAGGCAGGCAGATCGATAGGTACACAGACAGACAGATTGATAGGCAGGCAGATCGACAGGTACAAAGACAGACAGATCGATAGGCAGACAGACGGACAGACAGACAGATCGATGGGCAGACAGACGGACAGACAGACAGATCGATGGGCAGACAGACGGACAGACAGACAGATCGATGGGCAGACAGACGGACAGACAGACAGATCGATGGGCAGACAGACGGACAGACAGACAGATCGATAGGCAGGCGGATAGGTGCACAGACAGACAGATCAGTACACAGGCAGGCAGATTGATAGATACACAGACAGACAGATCAATAGGCAGACAGACGGACAGACAGACAGATCGATAGGTACACAGATCGATAGGCAGGCAGATAGGTACACAGACAGACAGATCGATAGGTACACAGACAGACAGATCAGTACACAGACAGACAGATCGATAGGTACACAGACAGACAGATCAATAGGCAGACAGACGGACAGACAGACAGATCGATAGGCAGGCAGATAGGTACACAGACAGACAGATCGATAGGCAGACAGACGGACAGACAGATTGATAGGCAGGCAGATCGATAGGTACACAGATCGATAGGCAGGTAGATAGGTACACAGACAGACAGATCGATAGGCAGACAGGCGGACAGACAGACAGATCGATAGGCAGGCGGATAGGTGCACAGACAGACAGATCAGTACACAGGCAGATTGATAGATAGATAGATAGATAGATAGATAGATAGACACAAGGAATTACAAGGAACATTGCAAGGTATGTGGAGGGAAAGACACTGACAGTGTCAGATCACATTACCTTGATTCTTGCTTCATGGAGCCGACTTCTCACTGGCATAGAAACCGAAAGTAAGAGTGACACAGCTGTCCAGGCTAAAGCACAGCTCAAGTCCTACAGCGGTGCTAATGGTCAGATAGGCAGACAGACAGAAGTCTGACCCAATGAGAGTGGAGAGGCGCTTAGCTTTGCACCACAAAGCAACACAAAACCCAGCAAATGTAGCGTCTCGCCTGCAATCACGGGATTGCATTGGCATGACGCTTCTATAGTGCAATGTGGCCGGCGCCCGAGCACAGTAAATTTAAAGAACTTTTTTTTTTTTTTATGTCACTAGCTTTGGGGGGGCGGCGCCCAGGCGCCCCCTATGGACAGGCCGCCACTGGTCACAGTACATGTTGAGATTCATGGTTCCCTCAATAAACTGTAGCTCCCCAGTGGTGGCAGCACTCATGCAGCCCCAGACCATAACATTCCCACCACCATGCTTGACTGTAGGCAAGACATACTTGTCTTTTTATTCCTCACCCGGTTGCCACCACACACGCTTGACACCATCTGAACTAAATAAGTTTATCTTGGTCTCAACAGACCACAGGACATGTTTCCAGTAATCCATGTCCTTAGTCTGCTTATCTTCAGCATACTGTTTGTGGGCTTTCTTGCGCATCATCGTTATAATAGGCTTCCTTCTGGGACAACAGCCATGCAGACCAATTTGATGCAGTGTGCGGCGTATGGTCTGAGCACTGACAGGCTGACCCCCACCCCTTCAACCTCTGCAGCAATGCTGGCTGCACTCATACGTCTATTTGCCAAAGACAACCTCTGTATATGACACTGAGCATGCGCACGCAACTGCTTTGGTCGACCATGGCGAGGCCTGCTCTGAGTGGAACCTGTCCTGCTAAACCACTGCATGGTCTTGGCCACCGTGCTGCAGCTCAGTTTCAGGGTCTTGGCAATCTTCTTATAGCCCTAGGCCATCTTTATGTAGAGCAACGATTCTTTTTTTTTTACAGATCCTAAGAGAGTTCTTTGCCATGAGGTGCTATGTTGAACTTTCAGTGACCAGTATGAGAGAGTGAGAGAACGATAACACCAAATTGAACACACCTACTCCCCATTCACACCTGTCACATGACACCGGGGAGGTAAAATGGCTAATTGGGCCCAATTTTGACATTTTCACTTAGGGGTGTACTCACTTTTGTTGCCAGAGGTTTAGACATTAATGGCTACGTGTTGAATTATTTTGAGGGGACAGCAAATTTACACTGTTATACAAGCTGTGCACTCACTACTTTACATTGTAGCAAAAGTGTAATTTCTTCAGTGTTGTCACAAGAAAAGATATAATAAAATATTTACAAAAAAGTGAGGGGTATACTATCCTATATATACACACATATATATATATATATATATATATATATATATATATATATATATATATATATATATATATATATATATATATACACAGGGCTCAAAATTTCATGTCCTGAGCTACTAGCCTTACCCTGCCACTCCTCTAATCATGCCCTCATAAATTATCTCATGAAATGACACTTAAATGTTTTATGCAGAATTAAGTTACAAAAATAAATATTAACAACTTTATCAGTTCCCCTCAGCACAGCCTCACCAGTGCCCATCAATGCAGGCTCACCTGTGCCCATCATTGCAGCGTGACCTGTGCCCATCATTGCAGCCTCACTGTGACCACCATTTCAGCCCCACTGTGCCCCACATTGCAGCCTCACCGTGCCCCACATTGCAGCCTCACCGTGCCCCACATTGCAGCCTCACCGTGCCCCACATTGCAGCCTCACCGTGCCCCACATTGCAGCCTCACCGTGCCCCACATTGCAGCCTCACCGTGCCCCACATTGCAGCCTCACCGTGCCCCACATTGCAGCCTCACCGTGCCCCACATTGCAGCCTCACCGCGCCCCACATTGCAGCCTCACCGCGCCCCACATTGCAGCCTCACCGCGCCCCACATTGCAGCCTCACCGCGCCCCACATTGCAGCCTCACCGTGCCCCACATTGCAGCCTCACCGTGCCCCACATTGCAGCCTCACTGTTACCCACATTTCAGCCTCACTGTGCCCCTATTACAGCCTTGCCAGGGCGGGGGAAGTGAGAGGGCGGCCGGATCATGACTGGAGTTAGAGGAGAGCCAGGATTGCAAAGCGGTAAAATACGCTGTAACAGCTGACATTGAAACTGTCTCCGTTCTGCTCACTCTCACACAGCCCCGCCTCTTCCTAACCCTGCGCCTGTGATAGATGGAATGCATCCCCGCATTGGACCCGCGTTCTGTCTATCACAGGCGCGGAATCAGGAGGAAGTGGGGCTGTGTGAGAGTGAGCAGAGCGGAGACAGTTTCAATGTAAGCTGTTACAGCGTGTTTTACCGCTCGGTGATCCCGCGGCTCTCCTCTCCATGCACTCTTCCACCGGGAGAACGGCTCTCAACCCCGCCCACCAGCGGTGCTTGCCTCCCCCCCACTCCCAGGCCGCCCAGCTCCTCGCCAGCCCTCATTTTTCACTCGCAAAATGCGAATAGACGGAAAAGTCAAGTGAATATTTATGTAGTCTCAGCCAATCCCTAGCAGAGAGTGCCCAGAAGGTGGTTGGGAGGGAGCATAAGTTGTTTGAGGCCTGGAACAGAGGGGTTGTTGTCCAGGGGGAGGATATCAGAGCCTGAAGGGCTACTGCCCTTCTGCGCAGTCCAGCTGTGTTTTTCTACTGCTCATCAAGGTCCCAACTGTGCTTGCTGAAGGGCTTTTTTTTCTGAACCTTGCTAGAGCTAACCGAGGGACTTCTTTTTGGGTTCTGGTCTTAAGAATTCACAGGAGATATGTCTGGCATATATTGTAAGGAGACATCCAACTACAGTATCCAAGGACATTCGTGAGATCCCAGTGACTGTGCTGCTGCTATCCTTCTTGTATCAGAGTCAGCTTGTACAAACATAGAGTCTTATTATAATTAGGGGGTGGGACATGCGTTTGTAGGTGTGGCACAGGGGGAAAGTAAAAATGTGGCGCACGGAGCGCGCTGCGGCGAAGAATGGGTGTGGTTTATGCAAAATAGTGGGCGAGTCTTATATGGGCGTGGCTCAAAGGGGGTGTGGTTAGAGTCTGAGATAAGTAAGGGATGGGGAGGGAAAGGAGGGGAGAGGGATGGAGGGACAGCAGCCCTAGATCCTACACAACAATGGAAATATGTGTATTCCAGAAAGTTTAACAACCAGCAGATAAAGATACTCCAAACACCTGGTGTTAGCACTTCAATCATCCCGGCACCATGGTTGTTATGGTGTCAGGATGAGTAAAGTGCATTATTTCTATTATTACATTGTAATATAAAATGAAACCATTCAACTCACCATAATGCCGAATCAGTGGGATCCCTGAGCATGTCACCTGCCACGTCACCTGCCACCAGCCATCCGTCCTTACATCAGGTGCCCCCAGCAGAATCCGTCCTTGCATCAGGTGTCCCCAGCTGAGCCCCCCTTACATCAGATGTCCCCAGCGGAGCCCGCCCTTACATCAGATGTCCCCAGCGGAGCCCGCCCTTACATCAGATGTCCCCAGTAGAGCCCCCCTTACATCAGATGTCCCCAGCAGAGCCCCCCTTGCATCAGGTGTCCCCAGCGGAGCCCCCCTTACATCAGATGTCCCCAGCAGGGCCCCCCTTACATCAGATGTCCCCAGCAGAGCCCCCCTTACCCCCTAACATCAGGTGTCCCCAGCGGAGCCCCCCCTTACATCAGGTGTCCCCAGCAGAGCCCCCCCTTACATCAGGTGTCCCCAGCGGAGCCCCCTTTACATCAGGTGTCCCCAGCGGAGCCCCCTTTACATCAGGTGTCCCCAGTGGAGCCCCCTTATATCAGATGTCCCCAGCGGTGCCCCCTTACATCAGGTGTCACCAGCGGAGCCCCCCTTACATCAGGTGTCCCCAGCGAAGCCCCTCCTTACATCAGGTGTCCTAGTAGAACCCCCGCCCCATTCCATAACACTGGCAGTGGGGCGGAGTGGGGTGGGGGGTGGTCGGAGCGAAGCGGTAGGTGGGGCGGAGGGTGGGCGGCGACACAGGACTGATCTTCTCAAAATCGCCGGTCGCGGACCTGTAATATAAAATGAAATCATTCAACTCACCATAATGCCGAATCAGGTGCCCCCAGCAGAATCCGTCCTTGCATCAGGTGTCCCAGCAGAGACGGTCTGTCATGAACAGGTGTGACCAGATTGTGTGGACTGCAAAGAGGAAACCATAACGCATGTAAAGTGAAATAAGAATAATGTTTATTTAAGATAAGTGATATAAATAAACAAACACCCCAAATACAAATAGTGCTCAACCAACCAACAGAAACCCACAGACAACAGATAATATATACAGCCAAAGGGAAGTACCAAAATCAAACACGTAAGCCAGGCCAGGGTCATACACAGGGGATCAGCAACTGAACAAGGGCAGGATAGGAGAGGGAGATAATGGATGGGATATGGATACAAGGGAATAGGAACACAGGAGGGACAGGATCAGGATGGGATCGGATACAGGCTCAGGAGCAGGCTCAGGTTCAGGTACAGGTTTACAGATACAGGTTACCAATACAGGTTACAGATAAAGGTTAGGGCGCAAGGAAGAAAGATACCAAGGCAAGCCTGTGAGGGCTTGCCGGGTATTTATAAGGCTGTAGTAATTGACCCCATGTTACAGCTGAGCGCAGAGGGTGCTGTTTGCTCCACACTGCTGGAGTGTACCCGCTGGTGGACACCGGTACTACGGCCCAAGGATGCAACAGTGCCACGAGCAGGAGAGTCCTCTTACTACAGGTCCTAGGTGTTGGAAGACACCCGCTGGTGGACACTGGTACTGCGATCCTAGAGACCGATAGCGCCACCAACGGGTAAACCCTCTTATGACAGTACCCCCCCTCAAAGGAGCAGCCTCCGGACGCTCCAACAAGATGAAATTGTCCAAAGTTCATGGCCTCAAACTGAACAACAGATGAGGGCACATCAGGCTGGGCATCGGGTACATCAAACTGGACAGTGGGTACATCCGAGAAGACAGCGGGCACATCCGAGAAGACAGTGGGCACATCCGAGAAGACAGCAGGAAGGAACACACCAAGCTGGGCAGCGGGCACTTCGAGCTGGGCATCAGGCACGGGCACTTCGAGCTGGGCAGTGGGCACTTCGAGCTGGGCAGCAGGCACTTCGAGCTGGGCAGCAGGCATGGGCACTTCGAGCTGGGCAGCAGGCACATCAGGCTGGGCAGCAGGCACGGGCACTTCAAGCTGGGCAGCAGGCACATCAGGCTGGGCAGCAGGCATGGGCACTTCAGGCTGGGTAGCAGGCACATCAGTCTGGGAAGCTGGCACATCAGTCTGGGAAGCTGGCACTGAGACATCAGGCTGGAAGGCAGGCACTGGGACAATAGGCTGGAAAGCGGGCACGTCAGACTGAGAAGCTGGCACATCCGACTGGGAAGCTGGCACATTAGACTAGGAAGCTGGCACATCAAACTGGGAAGCTGGCACATCAAACTGGGAAGCTGGCACTGGGACAATAGGCTGTAAAGCGGGCACATCAGACTGGGAAGCTGGCACATCAGACTGGGAAGCTGGCACATCAGGCTGGAAGGCAGGCATCGAGACATCAGGCTGGAAGGCAAGCTTCGAGACATCAGGCTGGAAGGCAGGTACTGAGACAGACTGGGAAGCTGGCACATCAAGCTGGGAAGCTGGCACATCAAGCTGGGAAGCTGGCGCATCAAGCTGGAAGGCAGGCACATCAGGCTGGAAGGCAAGCTTTGAGACATCAGGCTGGAAGGCAAGCTTCCAGATATCAGGCTGGAAGGCAAGCTTCCAGACATCAGGCTGGAAGGCAAGCTTTGAGACATCAGACTGGAAGGCAGGCACTGAGACATCAGACTGGGAAGCTGGCACATCAGACTGGGAAGCTGGCACATCAGACTGGGAAGCTGGCACATCAGACTGGGAAGCTGGCATATCAGACTGGACGCCAGGCACCTAGACATCTGGTTGGAGGGCAGGCACCAAGACATCAGGCTGGAAGGCAGGCACCGAAACACCAGGCTGGAAGGCAGGCACATCAGACTGGAAAGCGGGCACCGACTGGCAAGTGAGCACATCAGACTGAAAGGCAGGCATCGAGACATCAGGCTGGAAAGCGGGCACATCAGACTGGAAGGTAGATACATCAGGCTGGAAGGCAGGCATATCAGGCTGGAAGGCAGGCACCGGGACTTCAGACTGGAAAGCGGGTACATCAGACTGGAAAGTGGACACATCAGACTGGAAGGCAGGCACATCAGACTGGAAGGCAGGCACCGAGACTTTGGACTGGAAGGCAGGCATCAAGACATCAGACTGGGAAGCAGGCACATCAGGCTGGAAGGCAGGCACCGAGACTTCAGGCTGGAAGGCAGGCATCAAGACATCAGACTGGAAAGCGGACACATCTGACTGGAAGGTAGGCATATCAGGCTGGAAGGCAGGCACCGGGACTTCAGACTGGAAAGCGGGTACATCAGACTGGAAAGTGGACACATCAGACTGGAAGGCAGGCACATCAGACTGGAAGGCAGGCACCGAGACTTTGGACTGGAAGGCAGGCATCAAGACATCAGACTGGGAAGCAGGCACATCAGGCTGGAAGGCAGGCACCGAGACTTTGGGCTGGAAGGCAGGCATCGGGACATCAGACTGGAAAGCGGGTACATCAGACTGGAAAGTGGACACATCAGACTGGAAAGTGGACACATCAGACTGGAAAGTGGACACATCAGACTGGAAGGCAGGCACATCAGACTGGAAGGCAGGCACCGAGACTTTGGACTGGAAGGCAGGCATCAAGACATCAGACTGGGAAGCAGGCACATCAGGCTGGAAGGCAGGCACCGAGACTTTGGGCTGGAAGGCAGGCATCGGGACATCAGACTGGAAAGCGGGTACATCAGACTGGAAAGTGGACACATCAGACTGGAAAGTGGACACATCAGACTGGAAAGTGGACACATCAGACTGGAAGGCAGGCACATCAGACTGGAAGGCAGGCACATCAGACTGGAAGGCAGGCACCGAGACTTTGGGCTGGAAGGCAGGCATCAAGACATCAGACTGGGAAGCAGGCACATCAGACTGGGAAGCAGGCACATCAGACTGGAAAGTGGACACATCAGACTGGAAAGTGGACACATCAGACTGGAAAGTGGACACATCAGACTGGAAAGTGGACACAGACTGGAAGGCAGGCACATCAGACTGGAAGGCAGGCACATCA
Organism: Lithobates septentrionalis; assembly: GCA_037952835.1. NCBI lineage: Eukaryota > Metazoa > Chordata > Amphibia > Anura > Ranidae > Lithobates > Lithobates septentrionalis. The sequence continues at coordinate 9,744 of JBBDGP010004831.1, read as the reverse complement.
GACTGGTAGGCAGGCACATCAGACTGGAAGGCAGGCACCGAGACTTTGGGCTGGAAGGCAGGCATCAAGACATCAGACTGGGAAGCAGGCACATCAGACTGGAAGGTAGGCACATCAGACTGGAAGGCAGGCACATCAGACTGGAAGGCAGGCACCGAGACTTTGGGCTGGAAGGCAGGCATCAAGACATCAGATTGGAAAGCGGGCACATCAGACTGGAAGGTAGGTACCTCGGGCTGGATAGCAGGCACTGGGTTCGCAGATTTAGGTGGGTCATCAAGTTCAACTGGCATGAACGCAGGCTGGAACAGGTTGGTTGGTGTGGAAGCAAGTTGGGTTACTGGCAGGATCGTGTGAGTGGGGAAGAACTTCCGTTTCTTCTTTGGCTTAACTGCTGGAGATCTGTAGGTGGCTGTAGGACTGTAGACAGGAGGTGAGGCATACTGAAAGGAAAGGCTGGAATATGGCAAGGAAGGGGGAACAGCGGCCAGAGGAAGTTCTTGTGGGGAAGTTGCCGGTATTAGAGAAGAGGCAGGTGGGTTAAAGGCAGGATAGGTGCAGGAAGTAGAAACAGGGTATTGATACTTGGTGGGGAGCAGGGTATATTGGACTACAGCTGAGGTTGCCAGGGGTGATGGGAGAAAGGACATCTGAGCAGGCAGGTGTTTAGTAGCAGGACTGGTTTGTGGAGAGCTGACAGATGCTGGGTATAACAGGTCTGACCATACCTGAAGTACAGGTAGCACAAAAGTGGGCTCACATTCCCTCTGTCTGACCAGCAACTGCACTTCATCTATACAATCTTTCAACAACTGTTTGGGACAAACCAAATAATGCTGCAAAAAGGATGCAGAGTCATCCTCCAACAGCCATACTAAGGACGCAACCTGGTTAATGCTGAAGGGGGGAGAAAAGTCATCATGGCCCTTTGGGATACAAGGCAGAGCCAGTTCTGTACACATTCCAATCAAAGGCTGAACATCCTCAAACAGTATACTGCCCTGATCGACCACAGAGTGAGCTAAACGGATAATCTCCAGCAGCTGATCACTGGACCACCCTTTCAATGTCTGGCGGAGATAGTCAGAACTCTCTGTTGCCAGCAGAGCATAATAAACAATTATATCTGAATTCATCCCAGCAATGTGAAACAGAACCGAGATGGTTCCCCTGTGCAGCCACTTCTGGTCAGGTCAGAGATGACCTTGGTATACTGTCATGAACAGGTGTGACCAGATTGTGTGGACTGCAAAGAGGAAACCAAAACACATGTAAAGTGAAATAAGAATAATGTTTATTTAAGATAAGTGATATAAATAAACAAACACCCCAAATACAAATAGTGCTCAACCAACCAACAGAAACCCACAGACAACAGATAATATATACAGCCAAAGGGAAGTACCAAAATCAAACACGCAAGCCAGGCCAGGGTCATACACAGGGGATCAGCAACTGAACAAGGGCAGGATAGGAGAGGGCGATAATGGATGGGATATGGATACAAGGGAATAGGAACACAGGAGGGACAGGATCAGGATGGGGTCGGATACAGGCTCAGGTTCAGATACAGGTTACCGATACAGGTTAGGGCGCAAGGAAGAAAGATACCAAGGCAAGCCTGTGAGGGCTTGCCGGGTATTTATAAGGCTGTAGTAATTGACCTCATGTTACAGCTGAGCGCAGAGGGTGCTGTTTGCTCCACACTGCTGGAGTGTACCCGCTGGTGGACACCGGTACTACGGCCCAAGGATGCAACAGTGCTACCAGCAGGAGAGTCCTCTTACTACAGGTCCTAGGTGTTGGGAGACACCCGCTGGTGGAGCCCCCCTTACATCAGGTGTCCCCAGCGGAGCCCCCCCTTACATCAGGTGTCCCCAGCAGAGCCCCCCTTACATCAGATGTCCCCAGCGGAGCCCCCCTTACATCAGGTGTCCCCAGCAGAGCCCCCCCTTACATCTAGTGACCCCAGAGGAGCCCCTCTTACATCAGATGCTCCCAGCGGAGCCCCCCTTACATCAGGTGTCCCCAGCGGAGCCCCCCTTACATCAGATGTCCCCAGCGGTGCCCCCCTTACATCAGGTGTCCCCAGCGGAGCCCCCCCTTACATCAGGTGTCACCAGCGGAGCCCCCCCTCACATCAGATGTCCCCAGCGGAGCCCCCCTTACATCAGGTGTCCCCAGCGGAGCCCCCCTTACATCAGATGTCCCCAGCGGTGCCCCCCTTACATAAGGTGTCCCCAGCGGAGCCCCCCCTTACATCAGGTGTCACCAGCGGAGCCCCCCCTCACATCAGATGTCCCCAGCGGAGCCCCCCCTTATATCAGATGTCCCCAGCGGTGCCCCTTACATCAGGTGTCACCAGCGGAGCCCCCCTTACATCAGGTGTCCCCAGCGAAGCCCCTCCTTACATCAGGTGTCCTAGCAGAACCCCCGTCCCATTCCATAACACCGGCAGCGGGCGGAGGGTGGGCGGCGACACAGGAGCTGATCTTCTCAAAAATGGCAGCCGGCAGAGGCCGCGGACCTCTAGCGGCAGCAAGCGGCGGCGGCGGAAAGTCGTAAAAAAACTGATTTCTCAGGACATTTTCCGGGAAACAATAATGTTGTGAAAATAATCTAAATCCCGGAAATGTACCGGGAAATTCGGGACAGTTGGTAAGTATGTACTAAACGTGAAATTTGTTCATGGTGTCCCTGTGTAGCTCAGCCTATTTGCTGCTTCAATGACTGTGCTAGGAAACTTTAGGAAAGAGGCGGGTGTGTCTGGCTGCTAGTGCACTTGGAAATAACCTTGTGACCAGGCCCAGACTGGGACAAAAATTAGGCCTGGGCATTTTGGACTGAGCAGCCATGACATGTTAACAGGCTCTTTCCCCACTCTCCATTCTGATGAATCCCCTGGGAGAGGGGTAGAGGGGTAAAGAGAACCTGGCAGAGGTGCGGAGGTGGGGTGAGGGAGGGCTGGTAAAAAGAATGGGGGACGGAGAGCATAGGGAGGAAGTCGGAGAACACAGGGTGTGGCAATGAGCACAGGGGGTGGACCGGAGAGCACTGGGGGGAGGCAGAGAGCACAGGTAAGAGGCAGAGAACACGGGGGAGAGGTGAGCCCAGGGGGGCCAGAGAGCAGGGGTGGCTGGAGAACCCGGGGGGGGGTCAGAGACCACAGGTGGGGGCAAGAACACGGGGTTGGGCGGAGAGCACAGGGGGCAGGAGAGCACAGAGGCGGGAGAGCATGAGGGGGAGGTAGAGAGCATGGGGGAGGTGGAAAACACTAAAACACTGGGGGGAGGCAGAGAGCCTGGGGGGAGGCAGAGAGCCTGGGGGGAGGCAGGGAGCACGAGGGGGGGAGGCAGAGAGCACAAGGGGGAGCCCGAGAGCACTGGGGGGCTGGAGAGTACTGGGGGAGGTGTCGAGCACAGGGGGGAGGCAGAGAACACTGAGGCAGGCTAGAGAGCACTGGGGGGGGGGTTGGGGAGCATGGAAGGGGGCAGAGAGCACTGGGGGGGCTGGAGAGCACTGGGGTGAAGTGGCGAGCACAGGGGGAGGCGGAGAGCACTGGGGGGGGGCTGGAGAGCATGGAAGGAGGCAGAGAGCACAGGGGGAGGTGGAGAGCACAGGGGAGAGGCAGAGAGCACTGGGGGGGCTGGAGAGCACTAAAGGGAGGGAAAAAGTACTGGGGGGAGGTGGAGAGCACTGGGGGGAGGCAGAGAGCATGGGGGGGCTGGAGAGCACTGGGGAGGGAGGTGGAGAACATGGAGGGAGGTGGAGAGCATGGGGGGAGGCAGAGAGCACTAGGGGGGCTCGAGAGAACTGGGGGGAGGCGGAGAGCCCTGGGGGGGGGGGGCTGGAGAGCATGGGGGAGGCGGAAAACATGGGGGACTTGGAGAGCATGGGAGGAGGCAGAGAGCACTAGGGGGGTCAAGATAACTGGGAAAAGGCGGAGAGCCCTGGAGGGGCCGGAGAGCACTGAGGGGGCTGGAGAGCACGGGGTGGGGAGGCAGAAAACATGGGGGAGGCAGAAAGCATGGGGGGCTGGAGAGCACTGAGGGGGTGGCAGAGGGTACAGGGGGCGCATGGGGGGCGGCAACAAAAAGAAGCAGGTTAGGAGGAGCAGGGGGGGTGGCTGCATATAAAAGAATCCTCTCCACTCCTCCTGCAGCCTCTGAATGCCTGCTCCTCTTCCTCTCCCTCTCGCAGGCATTCAGAAGCTGCAGAACGAATGGAGAGAATGATTCTTGTATATGCAGCCACCCCCACTGCTCCTCCTATCCTGGTTACAGGGGGCCACACTCACGTTCTCTCTGATCCGGCTCGATGGTGCCTGCAGCAGGTGTCTCCTCTAGCTCCTCCCCCTTCATGATTCCGCATCCCGGCACACACGTCTGAGCTGAACTGGCAGCCGGGCGCCTGCGTAGAGGTCAGGTGAGTGGCGCAGACTCAAAGAGCAGCCCAGCTGCCTTGACCCTGCAAGGACTTGGGTCCCGGCCCACCGGGCAAGTGCCCGGAGTGCCCTATGGCAAGTCCGGGCCTGCTTGTGACCAAATCAGCAGGCCCTCTAAGGGGATGAGAACTACATATACACTATATATACACTCACCAGCCACTTTATTAGGTACACTTGCTTGCTTGGTAACACAAATTGCTAATCAGCCAATCACACAGCAGCAACTCAATGCATTTAGGCATCTAGATGTGGTGAAAATGACCTGCTGAAGTTCAAACCGAGCATCAGAATGGGGAAGAAAGAAGATTTAAGTGACTTTGAACATGGCATGATTGTTGATGCCAGACGGGCTGATCTGAGCATTTCAAAAACTGCTGATCTACTGGGATTTTCACGCACAACCATCTCTAGGGTTTACAGCGAATGGTCCGAAAAAGAGAAAATATCCAGTGAGCGAAAGTTGTGTGGATGAAAATGCTTTGTTGATGTCAGAGGAGAATGGGCAGACTGGTTCGAGATAATAGAAAAGTAACAGTATCTCAAATAACCACTCATTACAACCAATGTATGCAAAATACCATCTCTGAACAGACAACACATCGAACTTTGAAGCAGATGGGCTACAGCAGCAGAAGACCACACCGGGTGCCAATCCTGTCAGCTAAGAACAGGAAACTGAGGTTACAATTTGCACCGGCTCACCAAAATTGGAACAAAAGAGATAGAGCGCACAGTCTCATAGTGCAGTTACTTTTATTACCAAAACAGTTAAAAACAATGTAAAAGGTTGCACTCACAGATGGTGGCTTGTATCAGGCATGACATCCCTAATTGTTACTTTGTAGCCACTGTGTTGATCTCATCCCCCAGCAGAATGTCTGAACTGACAGCGTGGATGATTTTCCTCCTCTGGACACTGCAGGTGTAAAAATGCATGACAAAACACCCAGGGAGATCTCCAAAGCCTGCCGCTGGCTGAGCCGACTTCCAGCCTGATGGATGAGGCAAACTCCAAAGAAGAAAATGGCTGCTGGAAGGGGCAATGTCAGACATCGCATGTGATTCGCACTGCACTGCTGTGATGTCTGTGCAATGCAAATTCAGCCATATAGGTTGTATGGCTGAATTTGCATCGCATTTGGACCAAACTCATGCAGGACCCTTTTTTTGTCCACACCAGAATCAGATCTTATGGGTGATCTGGGGGAGTCATTAATTTTGTATTGTCACTGCCAGCTAGGTTAACCACATTTCCAAACTGCCATTCAGGGACACCCCCCCCCCACCCCCCTCAAAAAAAAAAGATGATTTTTGACACTTTTTTTTGCCAATTTTTGGGGCAGGGGCTTATCATGAAATCAGTGGGCCCATGTGCAAGTTCAAAAGTGGGCCCTAGGCATCAAGAAGAACAACGATGTGGCGTGCAAAGCTGGTCCTGGCGAAAAGTGGGCATTGCTTAAATTGCAATAAATATTTTTGGCGTAGCTTAAAGAGGGTGTTGTTAAATAGAATCTGAGATGACTTATATAGTGCAGAATGTGGTAATGTTAAATAGGGAATGCGGATCGTATGGTGGTGGGTAGTATACACAGGACAGGAGTGCGGAGTGTATGGGGGTGGGTTGTATGTACAGGATAGTTGTATGGAGTGTTTGGTGGTGGGTTGTATGTGCCGGGGAGGAGTGTGGAGTCTATTATTGTGGGAAGTATGTACAGGAGAGGAGTACGGAGTGTATGGGGGTGGGTAGTACGTACAGGAGTGGAGTGTGGAGTGTATGGTGGTGGGTTGTATGTACAGGAGAGGAGTGCGGAAGGCTATGGGGGTGGGTAGTATGTACAGGAGAGCAGTGCGGAGTGTATGGCGGGGATTAGTTAGTGGAGAGCGGAGGGAGAGAAGTGCAGTACCACCTCCTGATAGTCTGTCCACCACTGCTATACCACCTTGGTGGTAGGGCACTCTGAAGAGGGGCACTATGGAGGAAGTAAAGGGGCACTCTAGAGGCACTAATGGGGTACCCTGGAGGCTGTAAAGGGGGATGTAAGGGGGCACTCTGGTGGTACTAACTTAGCCAGAGCCCCCTTACATCCTCCAGGGTGCCCCCTTAGTGCCTCCTTACATCCTCTGGAGTGCCCCCTTACATCCTCCTCCAGAGTGCCCCCTTACATCCCCCTCCAGAGTGCACCCTTAGTAGTTAGTACTACTGTACTAAGGGGCACTCTAGAGGATGTAAGGGGAGGAAGGGGGCACTCTGGAGGATGTAAGGGGGCACTCTGGAGACACTCAGATAGTACCTCCAGAGTGCCCCCCTGCAGAGAGTCCTGAGGAGTGATGGCCATTAATCCATGCCATGTCAACGTTAGGAGAAGTAGAGCTTACCACCCACCTCATGGCCGCCCTATTCCAGTCCTGCTTGCCCTCTCCCTGCCACAGCCCTGACATAAGCCCGGTCCAGCCTGTGGTATATGTCCCCATGTTATCTGTACCTGTGGATTACTGCAGTTCCTTGTAGGTGTCACTCACTTCCTGTAGCACGTGTCCTTGGTCTTTGCGGTGAAGTGAAGGGAGGAAGGTGGAGGAGAAGAGCCGGGACTGGAGTCTGGACACTAAATGCTCCTCTTTGGTCAGCCTGACAGCCTCTGCCACTTCTGCTTTCTCATGCCACCGCTGGACCCTCTGCCTGCCACTTGAGCAGTAGCAGCAGTCGGTACATCCGTTCCTAGCTGACAGTGGGCGGGCTGACACAGCGGGTGGGCGGGCTGACACAGCTGGCGCCGGGCAAGCGAACAACACAGCGGGGCGGGTGGGCTGCTGACACTGGAGAGTGAGGAGGGGGTGCCAACTGTCGAGGTGGGTGCATAGAGTAGTGCAGCACTAGGCGCGGGCTTCACCTGTCTGATAGTCTGTGACATCACTAGCTTCTAGATGCCAGGTGGGGCCGGCCCTAGCAACCAGTTTTGGAAATGTCTTTAGTAGGATGGCTAAACTGGCTGTGTCCTCTATTTCATTCTGGGACACTGTATTACCCCGGAATGAAGGTGCCCAGGACCTGGGACATTTCCCGCAATGTGAACCGAGCCTAAGGCCCTATTTACACCTGAGCGTTTTGTAGCTTGAAGCCTGAAGCTACAAAACGCTGGAGGGGAAAAAATGAATTCTTCTCTATGGAGATGATTCACATCTCCACTCCAAAATGCCTGAAGCTAGAAGCTCCAAAACGGCTGAAGCTCAAACAAGTTCTGGAACTTTTTTTTGGAAGATTTGGGCGTTTTTCTGCTTTTTACATTGGTGACCTTTTGTCCTGTACAAAATCACGGTAAAAACGCGGCAAAATCTTGGCAAGATTGCGGTAAAATTGTGTGACTTTCTGCCTGAAAACGCTATGCTCAGGTGTGAATGGGGCCATAGTGTCCAGTTTGAGCTGAGTCCTATAGTGATAGTGCAAGCCGCAGTGTGTGAGGTGACTGAGAGACAAAACTCGCAGGTAAAGCTGACATAGGGCTCAGAGCTGCATGAGAAGATGGACCCACAACATGTGGGATGGCTGCCCTGTTGCTATGACAACAGGTTGTGCGGGGGGGGGGGGGGCTCCTTTTTCAAGTCACATGGCAACACTACTACATTCCTTATATACCCCTGAGAGCCTCATATGGATGGAATTAACTCCTTATTGACTGGCAGGCAACCAAAATTGTACGATAGAAGATTGGAAAAATGTTGCCTGGTCTGATTAGTCTCAATTTCAGCTGTGACATTCAGATGGTAGGATCAGAATTTGATTAACAACATGAAAGCATGGATCTATCCTGCCTTGTATTGATGGTCCAGGCTGGTCCTGTAATGATTTGGGGGAGATTTTGTTGGCAGACTTTGGGCCACACTTTGGGCCCCCTTAGTACCAATTGAGCAGCATTTAAACACCACGGCCTACCTGAGTATTGTTGCTGACCATGTCCATCCCTTTATGACTACAATGTACCCATCTTCTGATGGCTCCTTCCAGCAGGATAATGTACCATGTCACAAAGCTCCAATCATCTCACCACTGGTTTCTTGAACATGACAATGAGATCACTGTACTCCAATGATCTCCACAGTCACCAGATCTCATCCAATAGAGCACCTTTGGGATGTGGTGGAATAGGAGATTCGCATCATGGATGTGCAGCCGACAAATCTGCCGCAACTGTGTGATGCTATCATATCATTATGGACCAAAATCTCTGAGGAATGTTTACAATACCTTGTTAAATCTATGCCACAAAGAATTAAAGTGTTACTAAATCATAACAGTAAAATCCGTCTGTATATGCAGTAAAGCATGCTTGTTATACTCACTGGAACCTAAGTGGTTAATCCACAGCATTGTGTAAAAAGGCTGTTTGGTCCTGTCTTCTCTGATCCTCCCCTACTTACACAGTCCCCAATCTGTCTACTGATAGAACAGAGCCTTGGGGACAGGCTGCACATGCTCAGTTTGGTGTGTATTGCTATAGTTTTATTTCTTTTCTTTGAGGGAGTGCATGTAATCAGCACAGGGTCAATCAGCACTGCCCAGACAGAGGGTCAGGGGTCCTGCAGCCTCATAGGACAATCAGGGGAGAATGAAAACTCCTCCTACAAGTTACAAGACTGCTATATACTGCTGATGAGAAAAGGTATTTAGCAGTTTATATTTACTAAAATAGATGCATTTCCATGTTCTATGTACTATGGTAGACCAGATATAGTGAATGAAGAGTTCTGGGTTTAGTAACATTTAAAGGCAGGGGGTCCAACCCGGTACTAGCAAGGTGTACCTAATAAAGTGGCTGGTCAGTATATATATATATATATATATTTATCACTGCACCTCCCCGCAATTGGTGGCAGTCGGCAGAAGGTGTTCCTTCTTGCAGCGCTAAGATCGGCTCTGGCCCTGCTGCCCAAGTTTAATTGCTCCAACATTCCCCTGGCTGAGTGGGAGGAGAGACTCGAAAGTGCTGCTTGCCTGTATCAGGTTCCTGGCCAGCTGATCGTGGATCTGGATATTAACTCCCTGGAGCAGTGACGGCTGGTGCTCAAAATTTTTGGGAGTGTGCAAACAAACTGAAAAATCCTGAACCCCTCCAGCCATCAAGTGCAGCCTCATCAGTGCCCATCAGTGTAGTATAGTGCCCATCAGATGCCCATCATCATATGCAGACTCATCAGTGCCCATCAGTGCAGCCCGTGCCCATCAGTGTAGCCTCATCAGTGCCCCTCTGCGCAGCCTCATCAGTGCCCCTCTGCGCAGCCTCAACAGTGCCCCTCCGTGTAGC
>JBBDGP010004830.1:0-131624 GCA_037952835.1 Lithobates septentrionalis | reverse complement strand
CCAAGTGCAATACATGGGACTCCTCCCCCTTCTCGTCTTCCTCTGGATCCACAACCCAACATTCACCCCAGTGCAATACACGGGACTCCTCCCCCTTCTCGTCTTCCTCTGGATCCACAACTCAACATTCACCCCAAGTGCAATACACAGGACTCCTCCCCCTTCTCATCCTTCTCTGGATCCACAACTCAACATTCACCCCAAGTGCAATACATGGGACTCCTCCCCCTTCTCATCTTCCTCTGGATCCACAACCCAACATTCACCCCAGTGCAATGCACAGGACTCCTCCCCCTTCTCATCTTCCTCCGGATCCACAACCCAACATTCACCCCAGTGCAATACACAGGACTCCTCCCCCTTCTCGTCTTCCTCTGGATCCACAACCCAACATTCACCCCAAGTGCAATACACAGGACTCCTTCCCCTTCTGACCCTCCTCTGGATGCACAACCCAACATTCACCCCAGTGCAATACACGGGACTCCTCCCCCTTCTCACCCTCCTCTGGATACACAACCCAACATTCACCCCAGTGCAATACAGGGGACACCTCCCCCTTCTTGGCTTCCTCTGGACCCACAACCCAACATTCACCCCAGTGCAATACACGGGACTCCTCCCCCTTCTCGTCTTCCCTTGGATCCACAACCCAACACTCACCCCAGTGCAATACACAGGACTCCTCCCCCTTCTCGTCTTCCTCTGGATCCACAACCCAACATTCACCCCAGTGCAATACACGGGACTCCTCCCCCTTCTCTGGATCCACAACCCAACATTCACCCCAGTGCAATACACGGGACTCCTCCCCCTTGTCTGAATCCACAACCCAACATTCACTCCAGTGCAATACACGGGACTCCTCCCCCTTCTCATCTTCCTCTGGATCCACAACCCAACATTCACCCCAAGTGCAATACACGGGACTCCTCCCCCTTCTCATCCTCCTCTGGATCCACAACCCAACATTCACCCCAGTGCAATACACGGGACTCCTCCCCCTTCTCTGGATCCACAACCCAACATTCACCCCACTGCAATACACGGGACTCCTCCCCCTTCTCGTCTTGCTCTGGATCCACAACCCAACATTCACCCCACTGCAATACACGGGACTCCTCCCCCTTCTCATCTTCCTCTGGATCAACAACCCAACATTCACCCCAGTGCAATACACGGGACTCCTCCCCCTTCTCTGGATCCACAACCCAACATTCACCCCAGTGCAATACACGGGACTCCTCCCCCTTCTCTGGATCCACAACCCAACATTCACCCCAGTGCAATACACGGGACTCCTCCCCCTTCTCATCTTCAGAATCCACAACCCAACATTCACCCCAAGTGCAATACACGGGACTCCTCCCCCTTCTCATCCTCCTCTGGATCCACAACCCAACATTCACCCCAGTGCAATACACGGGACTCCTCCCCCTTCTCTGGATCCACAACCCAACATTCACCCCAGTGCAATACACGGGACTCCTCCCTCTTCTCTGGCTCCACAACCCAACATTCACCCCAGTGCAATACACGGGACTCCTCCCCTTCTCGTCTTCCTCTGGATTCACAACCCAACATTCACCCCACTGCAATACACGGGACTCCTCCCACTTCTCGTCTTCCTCTGGATCCACAACCCAACATTCACCCCAAGTGCAATACACGGGACTCCTCCCCCTTCTCGTTTTCCTCTGGATTCACAACCCAACATTCACCCCACTGCAATACATGGGACTCCTCCCACTTCTCGTCTTCCTCTGGATCCACAACCCAACATTCACCCCACTGCAATTCAAGGGACTCCTCCCCCTTCTCGTCTTCCTCTGGATCCACAACCCAACATTCACCCCACTGCAATACACGGGACTCCTCCCCCTTCTCGTCTTCCTCTGGATCCACAACCCAACATTCACCCCAAGTGCAATACATGGGACTCCTCCCCCTTCTCGTCTTCCTCTGGACCCACAACCCAACATTCACCCCAGTGCAATACACGGGACTCCTCCCCCTTCTCGTCCTCCTCTGGATCCAAAACTCAACATTCACCCCAAGTGCAATACACGGGATTCCTCCCCCTTCTCATCCTTCTCTGGATCCACAACCCAACATTCACCCCAGTGCAATACACGGGACTCCTCCCCCTTCTCATCTTCCTCTGGATCCACAACCCAACATTCACCCCAGTGCAATGCACAGGACTCCTCCCCCTTCTCATCTTCCTCCGGATCCACAACCCAACATTCACCCCAGTGCAATACACGGGACTGCTGTCCCTTCTCATCTTCCTCTGGATCCACAACCCAACATTCACCCCACTGCAATACACGGGACTCCTCCCCCTTCTCGTCTTCCTCTGGATCCACAACCCAACACTCACCCCAGTGCAATACACGGGACTCCTCCCCCTTCTCGTCTTGCTCTGGATCCCCAACCCAACATTCACCCCAGTGCAATACACTGGACTCCTCCCCCTTCTCGTCTTCCTCTGGATCCACAACCCAACATTCACCCCAAGTGCAATACATGGGACTCCTCCCCCTTCTCACCCTCCTCTGGATCCACAACCCAACATTCACCCCAGTGCAATACACGGGACACCTCCCCCTTCTCATCCTCCTCTGAATCCACAACCCAACATTCACCCCAGTGCAATACACGGGACTCCTCCCCCTTCTCTGGATCCACAACCCAACATTCACCCCAGTGCAATACACGGGACTTCTCCCCCTTCTCTGGATCCACAACCCAACATTCACCCCAGTGCAATACACGGGACTCCTCCCTCTTCTCTGGATCCACAACCCAACATTCACCCCACTGCAATACACGGGACTCGTCCCCCTTCCCGTCTTCCTCTGGATCCACAACCCAACATTCACCCCAAGTGCAATACACGGGACTCCTCCCCCTTCTCATTTTCCTCTGGATTCACAACCCAACATTCACCCCACTGCAATACACGGGACTCCTCCCACTTCTCGTCTTCCTCTGGATCCACAACCCAACATTCACCCCAAGTGCAATACATGGGACTCCTCCCCCTTCTCGTCTTCCTCTGGATCCACAACCCAACATTCACCCCAGTGCAATACACGGGACTCCTCCCCCTTCTCGTCTTCCTCTGGATCCACAACTCAACATTCACCCCAAGTGCAATACACAGGACTCCTCCCCCTTCTCATCCTTCTCTGGATCCACAACTCAACATTCACCCCAAGTGCAATACATGGGACTCCTCCCCCTTCTCATCTTCCTCTGGATCCACAACCCAACATTCACCCCAGTGCAATGCACAGGACTCCTCCCCCTTCTCATCTTCCTCCGGATCCACAACCCAACATTCACCCCAGTGCAATACACAGGACTCCTCCCCCTTCTCGTCTTCCTCTGGATCCACAACCCAACATTCACCCCAAGTGCAATACACAGGACTCCTTCCCCTTCTGACCCTCCTCTGGATGCACAACCCAACATTCACCCCAGTGCAATACACGGGACTCCTCCCCCTTCTCACCCTCCTCTGGATACACAACCCAACATTCACCCCAGTGCAATACAGGGGACACCTCCCCCTTCTTGGCTTCCTCTGGACCCACAACCCAACATTCACCCCAGTGCAATACACGGGACTCCTCCCCCTTCTCGTCTTCCCTTGGATCCACAACCCAACACTCACCCCAGTGCAATACACAGGACTCCTCCCCCTTCTCGTCTTCCTCTGGATCCACAACCCAACATTCACCCCAGTGCAATACACGGGACTCCTCCCCCTTCTCTGGATCCACAACCCAACATTCACCCCAGTGCAATACACGGGACTCCTCCCCCTTGTCTGAATCCACAACCCAACATTCACTCCAGTGCAATACACGGGACTCCTCCCCCTTCTCATCTTCCTCTGGATCCACAACCCAACATTCACCCCAAGTGCAATACACGGGACTCCTCCCCCTTCTCATCCTCCTCTGGATCCACAACCCAACATTCACCCCAGTGCAATACACGGGACTCCTCCCCCTTCTCTGGATCCACAACCCAACATTCACCCCACTGCAATACACGGGACTCCTCCCCCTTCTCGTCTTGCTCTGGATCCACAACCCAACATTCACCCCACTGCAATACACGGGACTCCTCCCCCTTCTCATCTTCCTCTGGATCAACAACCCAACATTCACCCCAGTGCAATACACGGGACTCCTCCCCCTTCTCTGGATCCACAACCCAACATTCACCCCAGTGCAATACACGGGACTCCTCCCCCTTCTCTGGATCCACAACCCAACATTCACCCCAGTGCAATACACGGGACTCCTCCCCCTTCTCATCTTCAGAATCCACAACCCAACATTCACCCCAAGTGCAATACACGGGACTCCTCCCCCTTCTCATCCTCCTCTGGATCCACAACCCAACATTCACCCCAGTGCAATACACGGGACTCCTCCCCCTTCTCTGGATCCACAACCCAACATTCACCCCAGTGCAATACACGGGACTCCTCCCTCTTCTCTGGCTCCACAACCCAACATTCACCCCAGTGCAATACACGGGACTCCTCCCCTTCTCGTCTTCCTCTGGATTCACAACCCAACATTCACCCCACTGCAATACACGGGACTCCTCCCACTTCTCGTCTTCCTCTGGATCCACAACCCAACATTCACCCCAAGTGCAATACATGGGACTCCTCCCCCTTCTCGTCTTCCTCTGGACCCACAACCCAACATTCACCCCAGTGCAATACACGGGACTCCTCCCCCTTCTCGTCCTCCTCTGGATCCAAAACTCAACATTCACCCCAAGTGCAATACACGGGATTCCTCCCCCTTCTCATCCTTCTCTGGATCCACAACCCAACATTCACCCCAGTGCAATACACGGGACTCCTCCCCCTTCTCATCTTCCTCTGGATCCACAACCCAACATTCACCCCAGTGCAATGCACAGGACTCCTCCCCCTTCTCATCTTCCTCCAGATCCACAACCCAACATTCACCCCAGTGCAATACACGGGACTGCTGTCCCTTCTCATCTTCCTCTGGATCCACAACCCAACATTCACCCCACTGCAATACACGGGACTCCTCCCCCTTCTCGTCTTCCTCTGGATCCACAACCCAACACTCACCCCAGTGCAATACACGGGACTCCTCCCCCTTCTCGTCTTGCTCTGGATCCCCAACCCAACATTCACCCCAGTGCAATACACTGGACTCCTCCCCCTTCTCGTCTTCCTCTGGATCCACAACCCAACATTCACCCCAAGTGCAATACATGGGACTCCTCCCCCTTCTCACCCTCCTCTGGATCCACAACCCAACATTCACCCCAGTGCAATACACGGGACACCTCCCCCTTCTCACCCTCCTCTGGATCCACAACCCAACATTCACCCCAGTGCAATACAGGGGACACCTCCCCCTTCTTGTCTTCCTCTGGAACCACAACCCAACATTCACCCCAGTGCAATACACGGGGCTCCTCCCCCTTCTCGTCTTGCTCTGGATCCACAACCCAACATTCACCCCAGTGCAATACACGGGACTCCTCCCCCTTCTCATCTTCCTCTGGATCAACAACCCAACATTCACCCCAGTGCAATACACGGGACTCCTCCCCCTTCTCTGGATCCACAACCCAACATTCACCCCAGTGCAATACACGGGACTCCTCCCCCTTCTCTGGATCCACAACCCAACATTCACCCCAGTGCAATACACGGGACTCCTCCCCCTTCTCATCTTCAGGATCCACAACCCAACATTCACCCCAAGTGCAATACACGGGACTCCTCCCCCTTCTCATCCTCCTCTGGATCCACAACCCAACATTCACCCCAGTGCAATACACGGGACTCCTCCCCCTTCTCTGGATCCACAACCCAACATTCACCCCAGTGCAATACACGGGACTCCTCCCTCTTCTCTGGCTCCACAACCCAACATTCACCCCAGTGCAATACACGGGACTCCTCCCCTTCTCGTCTTCCTCTGGATTCACAACCCAACATTCACCCCACTGCAATACACGGGACTCCTCCCACTTCTCGTCTTCCTCTGGATCCACAACCCAACATTCACCCCAAGTGCAATACATGGGACTCCTCCCCCTTCTCGTTTTCCTCTGGATCCACAACCCAACATTCACCCCACTGCAATTCACGGGACTCCTCCCCCTTCTCGTCTTCCTCTGGATCCACAACCCAACATTCACCCCACTGCAATACACGGGACTCCTCCCCCTTCTCGTCTTCCTCTGGATCCACAACCCAACATTCACCCCAAGTGCAATACATGGGACTCCTCCCCCTTCTCGTCTTCCTCTGGACCCACAACCCAACATTCACCCCAGTGCAATACACGGGACTCCTCCCCCTTCTCGTCCTCCTCTGGATCCAAAACTCAACATTCACCCCAAGTGCAATACACGGGACTCCTCCCCCTTCTCATCCTTCTCTGGATCCACAACCCAACATTCACCCCAGTGCAATACACGGGACTCCTCCCCCTTCTCATCTTCCTCTGGATCCACAACCCAACATTCACCCCAGTGCAATGCACAGGACTCCTCCCCCTTCTCATCTTCCTCCGGATCCACAACCCAACATTCACCCCAGTGCAATACAGGGGACACCTCCCCCTTCTCGTCTTCCTCTGGATCCACAACCCAACATTCACCCCAGTACAATACACAGGACTCCTCCCCCTTCTTGTCTTCCTCTGGATCCACAACCCAACATTCACCCCAGTACAATACACAGGACTCCTCCCCCTTCTCGTCTTCCTCTGGATCCACAACCCAACATTCACCCCAGTGCAATACACGGGACTCCTCCACCTTCTCATCTTCCTCTGGATCCACAACCCAACACTCACCCCAGTGCAATACACGGGACTCCTCCCCCTTCTCGTCTTGCTCTGGATCCCCAACCCAACATTCACCCCAGTGCAATACACGGGACTCCTCCCCCTTCTCGTCTTCCTCTGGATCCACAACCCAACATTCACCCCAAGTGCAATACACGGGACTCCTCCCCCTTCTCGTCTTCCTCTGGATCCACAACCCAACATTCACCCCAAGTGCAATACACGGGACTCCTCCCCCTTCTCACCCTCCTCTGGATCCACAACCCAACATTCACCCCAGTGCAATACAGGGGACACCTCCCCCTTCTTGTCTTCCTCTGGATCCACAACCCAACATTCACCCCAGTGCAATACACGGGACTCCTCCCCCTTCTTGTCTTCCTCTGGATCCACAACCCAACACTCACCCCAGTGCAATACACGGGACTCCTCCCCCTTCTCGTCTTCCTCTGGATCCACAACCCAACATTCACCCCAGTGCAATACACGGGACTCCTCCCCCTTCTCGTCTTGCTCTGGATCCACAACCCAACATTCACCCCAGTGCAATACACAGGACTCCTCCCCCTTCTCATCTTCCTCTGGATCCACAACCCAATATTCACCCCAGTGCAATACACGGGACTCCTCCCCCTTCTCATCTTCCTCTGGATCCACAACCCAACATTCACCCCACTGCAATACACGGGACTCCTCCCCCTTCTCATCTTCCTCTGGATCCACAACCCAACATTCACCCCAGTGCAATACACAGGACTCCTCCCCCTTCTCGTCTTCCTCTGGATCCACAACCCAACATTCACCCCAAGTGCAATACATGGGACTCCTCCCCCTTCTTCCTCTGGATCCACACACTATAGAGTAACATCTGAGAGGAGTGGTCATCATGTGTAACCCTTCTAGTCATTTACTATCTTTCACAGAGATCAGCACTACCTCTGCCAATCACAAATAAACACTTTTCTCAGAAGTAAAGGAAAAAGCTGCAAAATTGTATCCTGTGTGTGGAAGCAGTGGTCTCTCTGCAGAGGTCAGACACATTCCCTCTTGGGTAAGAGCCAAATCTCCAATCAGCAAGGAGTGTGAGCATTGCTGTTTGCAGAGCTATAAGCCTGACTCAGCGGGGGGAGCACAAGACCTCTGCAGAGAGACCACTGCTTCTATACACAAGATACAATGTGGCAGTTTTTTCCTTTTCTTTTGCGCAAAGCCTTTGACCACATGTTTTATTTATTTATTGTTTTGCTTTTTTTTTTGATCAGACAAATGATTAGCTGAATTCCCTGCTCAAAAGAAAAGGAAAGAAGCTGCAACATTGTATCCCATGTGTGGAAGCAGTGGTCTCTCTGCAGAGGTCAGACACACTCCCTCTTGGGTCAAAGCTAAATCTCTCTGATCATCAAGGAGTGTGAGCTTTGCTGTCTGCAGAGATATAAGCCTGACTGGCGGGGGGAGCTCGAGACCTCAAGCCTGGATTTATCTTTTACTATTTCTTTACAGAAGAAGATTTCAGGTCATTAAATTGGATCGTTTGAAATTTGTTTTTGAAAAGAATAATATTGAGCCTCTATGTACAGAGCATCCGGAAAGTATTCACAGAGCTTCACTTTTTCCACATTTCGTTATGCTACAGCCTTATTCCAAAATGGATTAAATTCATTATTTTCCTCAAAATTCTACAAACATTCCCCATAATGACAACGTGAGAGAAGTTTGTAAAGTCTTTGCAAATGTATTAAAAAGAAAAAAGAAAAAAATACCATGTACATAAGTATCACAGACTCCTCCCATCATAGGCTCCTCCCATGTACATAAATATCACAGACTCCTCGCATCACAGGCTCCTCCCATGTACATAAATATCACAGACTCCTCCCATCACAGGCTCCTCCCATGTACATAAATATCACAGGCTCCTCCCATCACAGGCTCCTCCCATGTACATAAATATCACAGGCTCCTCCCATCAGACTCCTCCTATGTACATAAGTATTACAGGCTCCTCCCATGTACATAAATATCACAGACTCCTCCCATGTACATAAGTATCACAGACTCCTCCCATCACAGGCTCCTCCCATGTACATAAATATCACAGACTTCTCCCATCACAGGCTCCTCCCATGTACATAAATATCACAGACTCCTCCCATCACAGGCTCCTCCCATGTACATAAATATCACAGACTCCTCCCATCACAGGCTCCTCCCATGTACATAAATATCACAGGCTCCTCCCATCAGACTCCTCCTATGTACACAAGTATCACAGGCTCCTCCCATGTACATAAATATCACAGACTCCTCCCATCACAGACTCCACCCATGTACATAAGTATCACAGACTCCTCCCATGTACATAAGTATCACAGACTCCTCCCATCACAGGCTCCTCCCATGTACATAAATATCACAGACTCCTCCCATCACAGACTCCTCCCATGTACATAAATATCACAGACTCCTCCCATCACAGGCTCCTTTCATGTACATAAATATCACAGGCTCCTCCCATCAGACTCCTCCCATGTACCTAAGTATCACAGGCTCCTCCCATGCACATAAGTATCACAAGCTCCTCCCATGTACATAAGTATCACAGACTCCTCCCATCACAGGCTCCTCCCATGTACATAAATATCACAGACTCCTACCATCACAAGCTCCTCCCATGTACATAAATATCACAGACTCCTCCCATCACAGGCTCCTCCCATGTACATAAATATCACAGGCTCCTCCCATCAGACTCCTCCCATGTACCTAAGTATCACAGGCTCCGCCCATGCACATAAGTATCGCAAGCTCCTGGGAGGAGCCTGTGATACTTATGTACATGGGAGGAGCCTGTGATACTTATGTACATGGGAGGAGCCTGTGATACTTATGTACATGGGAGGAGCCTGTGATACTTATGTACATGGGAGGAGCCTGTGATACTGATGTACATGGGAGGAGCATGTGATACTTATGTACATGGGAGGAGCCTGTGATACTGATGTACATGGGAGGAGCCTGTGATACTTATGTACATGGGAGGAGCCTGTGATACTTATGTACATGGGAGGAGCCTGTGATACTTATGTACATGGGAGGAGCCTGTGATACTTATGTACATGGGAGGAGTGTGTGGTGGGAGGAGCTCTGTGAATACTTTCCTGATGCTCTGTACATTTTTCTGGGGGATTGATTGGATGGAAGTGTCCAGGTTGTCCCTCCCAGTGACATTCCCCCCGATCCGTCTACTGCAGGTTAGAGAACAGAAGCCCCAATCTGATTGGCTCCTGGGGACAAAGCAGACTTTTCTAGCCTAAAATAAGAGCCAATCCCTGAAGAGTGACCGGTCATCAGGCGGGGTTCACAAATGGCCCGCCCCCTGCTGCCGTCTCTCAGCTTGTGATTTGCTACAATCTGATCACTGCAGTAGAGAAGACTGAGGAAATGCTTCCTCCGGCCTGCAGCAGACGGATGACATCATCTCAGCCCAGGGAAAGTCATTGGACTGGAGCCGAAGGACGGCTTCTCAAATGATAAAAGTCGGAGGTTTTCTTCCCTGTTGAATCTGACAGATCCACTTTATATTCTATATTATGAATTGTTCCAATGTAAGAAAGGATGTGCGGGGAGCTTCCCAGAATGCACCTCACCGTTGGTCGGCGTTTGGGACGTGTTGTTGAGGACGAGGGGGTTGTAATTTTGTTGATGATCTCCTGGAAGAAAACAGACACAGAACTCCGATTACTACCAACGTCTGACATCATAGAGGTTCATAGAATGGCGGAATATTCTGACCGCAATCACCAAGGCCGCCATATAATGACCGGGAGCCGCGGGGATATTCCCTCCCATCCCCCAACTCCACCACCCATAAAGTGGTTGTAAACCTCAGACATAAAATCTGAACAAAGCACATCCCTCTATAGTGTGTACTTGTCTCAGTCCAGAGCACCGAGTGTTATCTCTGTCTGCTGCCTCCTTCCTCTGCTATCAGCATGAGTCACTGAAACAAGTTTTTCTAAAAAACAGGAGAAATAAGGTGAAAGGGGAGGGGGAAGGGAGCTCCAGCACACAGCCTGTGATTAACAGCCTCAGCTCTGTTCCTATGTGCTGTGAGAAAGAGGGGGGGGGGTCCCTTTCCTCCAATCAGCTCTCAGAGATGTCCTCACTGAGCTCTGCAGAGTGTAATTTAAGCCCCCCCCCCCCCCCCCGTTTTCTGAAAACTCAGACAGGCTTTATAAATTATGCACTTTAAATGGTGGTAGAGAAGAGAAGACTGCAGATAAACGGGTACAACTTATGTAGGAAGATTTGTTACATCTCTGTGTATCACCTTCGGACACAGCTGATCACAGATCGGGGTAAAGGGCCAATCACAGCTAATCACAGGTAAACAAACTTGCAGATTATCGGCATTCCTTTCCTCACGCTCCGTCACAGTGAGGGGGGAAGAGAGCCGATAACCAGCAAGTGTGACAGGAGACATCTACACTGATAATCAGTGCCACCTATCAGTGCCGCCTATCAATGCCCATCAGTGCCACCTATCAGTATATATATTTATATATTATCATGTAATTGTTATTTGTATTATTATTATTACTTTGTTTTTGTTTTTACAAATGCACAATATGAGATATGCTTTCTTTCCTAACGGAGCGTATTCGGCGCAGTACAAATCCTATACCAAATCAAATCAGTGCCGCCTATCAGTGCCCATCAGTGCCGCCCATCAGTGCCCATCAGTGAAGAAGAAAACCTCCATCTCCCCTGGGTGTGGACAAAGACATTGTGGGACTGTCCAGCAATCAGCCATGACACCTTCTCCTTAGAAGAAATAAGTAAAAACAATGAAATATTTGCAGTCATGCTGTGTGATGGGACCACATGACCTTCGTCGGGTTTCCTCAAATTGGACTTCAGTGATAGAAATACCCTTTAAGCCTCACTCACTATTTACAGCCCCTGCAGCCTCTTGTCACATGACTCCCTATCTCCATAGAGGGACATTGGGTGAGCTGGGAACCCCTGACCTGCACCCGGGGCAAATATTTGCAAAGCTGAATGGACTACAGCGAATCCCCTGCACTGTTTTTACCCCGATCAGTGGACTACAGGGTTGGGGCACATGTTGAAGGTCGCCCATAAATCTATGAATTGGTCCTTTTGGCTGCATTCGCACTTCAGTGCTTTGTGAACGCGCGTTTTTGAATTGCGGGAAAACCGCCTGTCATGGTGTGCATTGCCGTTCATTGGCACCAACAAATGCAGCACCAAGCCAAAAAAAAAATGGTGATGGGGAGGGAGCTCCAGCACACAGCCTGTGAGTGAGAGCCTCAGCTCTGTTCGTTCCCTCCAATCAGCTCTCAGATCTTTCCTCACTGAGCTCTGCAGTGCGTAATTTCAGCTCTCCGCCCCCCGTTTTCTGAAAACTCCAAAAAGCTTTATAAATTCTGCACTTTGAACGGATGGAAGAGAAGACTGCAGATAAACGGGCGCAACAAAAACGGGCGCAACAAAATGCAGCAAAACGAGCGGTTAAAAAAAACGCACAAATCTTGACACTCAGAAACTATCCACAGCTGAGCGTGCGGTAAACGTGCGCAAAAATCCAACGTTTTTGGCGCAGATTTCTGAGATGTGGGGAAAACACATGATGTGACTGCGGTGCCATTTATCGCTCATGGCGCCATAAACGTGGCAAGCAAAACGCGTGAAGCTCAACGGGCATAAAAGTTACATGGGCTGCTTTTGTCACATGTAGGACAACCCACTGAAATGAATGGGCTGCCTTATGCACATCGCATGAAAATGCGCACATACGCGGTGAGATATTTCGCACATTTTCAAAACGCTTCGGCGTGAATGTCACCTTTGAGCTACTTTGCCGTGTAAGGTAGAGGCAACGCATTTAAACCAATGGGCTCTGCAAAACTTCACACAAACGCGGCGGGCTTTGGTACACATTCCCAAAACGCTCGATGTGGATGCAGCCTTAAAGAGAAGCACATGGCATCGTATGGTTTCTAATATATAACTAAGTCTTCATCGGGTATTTTGCCTCCTGTAGCCCCGCGAGGTGCCGGCGTTCACAATAACCTTAGATACCCCGACGCGTCCCTGACAATCATTGTACGGAGCCGGCAATGAACGGCGAATGTTGATTCGGAAAGGACTAATTGCCTTTGTTTGACGGAATTACAGCCTTCAGGTCTGTAATTTTACCAGCGAATTAGCCGCCAGCGAAGGATCTCGCAGGGAAAAGTCAAGAAAGGGGGAGTTTTATTGGAGGCTTAAAAGAACAGATAATCAAATTAGCGCAGACAAGGCTCCGCTCACCTCACCTGTCGTGCCAAATGAGAAAAGATTATTTGAGTTTTATGGCGTACGGTAATGAATCATGATGTGTGTACAGTACCAGCTCCAGACTGAGCTCTCCGAAATGCAAATATGACCTTTTCCTGCCGAGTAAGGTAAAGTATGGAATACGATTTGTGGCCCATGCCACCTCCATTAGCTTCCGTGCGCAGGAACCTCCGACGGGGACGGCAAAATGGCTGTGACCTTTTTGGCTTACATAGTTCCAAGAAGTGAGAGAGACGGGTAGAGGCACCGATCAGACCACACAGGAATAAAGTGGCACTTCCCTAGCTGATTGTCGTCATGTCCCGATATAAAGGAGTCTTTCTTTAATAGCACAGAATACAAATGTGGTTAAGAGAGTCTGATGTGACAAGAGCAACATTGAAAGGGGTTCCATCAAGATGTGGCCAACTTTTACACTGCAGAGGAGTATTTTTACTAGTATTCCCTAGAGACCAGTGACATCACCGAGACCCTTCATATTCAGAGAACACAGACTATCCAATCACTAGAGACCAGTGACATCACCGAGACCCTTCATATTCAGAGAACACAGACTATCCAATCACTAGAGACCAGTGACATCACCGAGACCCTTCATATTCAGAGAACACAGACTATCCAATCACTAGAGACCAGTGACATCACCGAGACCCTTCATATTCATGAGAACACAGCCTATCCATCACTAGAGACCAGTGACATCACTGAGACCCTTCATATTCAGAGAACACAGACTATCCAATCACTAGAGACCAGTGACATCACCGAGACCCTTCATATTCATGAGAACACAGCCTATCCATCACTAGAGACCAGTGACATCACTGAGACCCTTCATATTCATGAGAACACAGCCTATCCATCACTAGAGACCAGTGACATCACCAAGACCCTTCATATTCATGAGAACACAGCCTATCCATCACTAGAGACCAGTGACATCACCAAGACCCTTCATATTCATGAGAACACAGCCTATCCAATCACTAGAGACCAGTGACATCACCGAGACCCTTCATATTCATGAGAACACAGCCTATCCAATCACTAGAGACCAGTGACATCACTGAGACCCTTCATATTCATGAGAACACAGCCTATCCAATCACTAGAGACCAGTGACATCACCGAGACCCTTCATATTCATGAGAACACAGCCTATCCAATCACTAGAGACCAGTGACATCACCGAGACCCTTCATATTCATGAGAACACAGCCTATCCAATCACTAGAGACCAGTGACATCACCGAGACCCTTCATATTCATGAGAACACAGCCTATCCATCACTAGAGACCAGTGACATCACCGAGACCCTTCGTATTCATGAGAACACAGCCTATCCATCACTAGAGACCAGTGACATCACCGAGACCCTTCATATTCATGAGAACACAGCCTATCCATCACTAGAGACCAGTGACATCACCGAGACCCTTCATATTCATGAGAACACAGCCTATCCAATCACTAGAGACCAGTGACATCACCGAGACCCTTCATATTCATGAGAGCACAGCCTATCCAATCACTAGAGACCAGTGACATCACCGAGACCCTTCATATTCATGAGAACACAGCCTATCCAATCACTAGAGACCAGTGACATCACCGAGACCCTTCATATTCATGAGAACACAGCCTATCCATCACTATAGACCAGTGACATCACTGAGACCCTTCATATTCATGAGAACACAGCCTATCCATCACTAGAGACCAGTGACATCACTGAGACCCTTCATATTCAGAGAACACAGACTATCCAATCACTAGAGACCAGTGACATCACCGAGACCCTTCATATTCATGAGAACACAGCCTATCCATCACTAGAGACCAGTGACATCACTGAGACCCTTCATATTCATGAGAACACAGCCTATCCATCACTAGAGACCAGTGACATCACCAAGACCCTTCATATTCATGAGAACACAGCCTATCCATCACTAGAGACCAGTGACATCACCAAGACCCTTCATATTCATGAGAACACAGCCTATCCAATCACTAGAGACCAGTGACATCACCGAGACCCTTCATATTCATGAGAACACAGCCTATCCAATCACTAGAGACCAGTGACATCACTGAGACCCTTCATATTCATGAGAACACAGCCTATCCAATCACTAGAGACCAGTGACATCACCGAGACCCTTCATATTCATGAGAACACAGCCTATCCAATCACTAGAGACCAGTGACATCACCGAGACCCTTCATATTCATGAGAACACAGCCTATCCAATCACTAGAGACCAGTGACATCACCGAGACCCTTCATATTCATGAGAACACAGCCTATCCATCACTAGAGACCAGTGACATCACCGAGACCCTTCGTATTCATGAGAACACAGCCTATCCATCACTAGAGAC
This sequence comes from Lithobates septentrionalis, assembly GCA_037952835.1. Taxonomy (NCBI): domain Eukaryota; kingdom Metazoa; phylum Chordata; class Amphibia; order Anura; family Ranidae; genus Lithobates; species Lithobates septentrionalis. Next base: position 116,000 of record JBBDGP010004830.1, on the reverse strand, counting down.
CAGTGACATCACCGAGACCCTTCATATTCATGAGAACACAGCCCATCCATCACTAGAGACCAGTGACATCACCGAGACCCTTCATATTCATGAGAACACAGCCTATCCATCACTAGAGACCAGTGACATCACCAAGACCCTTCATATTCATGAGAACAAAGCCTATCCAATCACTAGAGACCAGTGACATCACCGAGACCCTTCATATTCATGAGAACACAGCCTATCCAATCACTAGAGACCAGTGACATCACCGAGACCCTTCATATTCATGAGAACACAGCCTATCCAATCACTAGAGACCAGTGACATCACCGAGACCCTTCGTATTCATGAGAACACAGCCTATCCATCACTAGAGACCAGTGACATCACCGAGACCCTTCATATTCATGAGAACACAACCTATCCAATCACTAGAGACCAGTGACATCACCGAGACCCTTCATATTCATGAGAACACAGCCTATCCATCACTAGAGACCAGTGACATCACCAAGACCCTTCATATTCATGAGAACACAGCCTATCCAATCACTAGAGACCAGTGACATCACGGAGACCCTTCATATTCATGAGAACACAGCCTATCCAATCACTAGAGACCAGTGACATCACCGAGACCCTTCATATTCATGAGAACACAGCCTATCCTATCACTTTCCTTAAGCTGCCTGGCCTAGTATGCTCTAAAAAGCTTCTCTTCCTAACTTCAGAGCAGTTTAGATCTGTCAAATATAGGCAAAATAATTGTACGATCATTGGAAAGTTGGAATCCATGCCCATCTATATGTAGGATAAAAGGAAGAGGTGCTGCGTCTGTACCCATCCCCTCCATTGTATCATCATGGCCGACATAAATTACCAAGCAGCTGGATGCAGACCTCCTGAGCTAGGACATTGTTGGGTCTCTGTTGTGACCACTTTGGATGTCCACAGCGCCAGTCTGAGTGGTGACAAATCTCTCCGTATTCGACGAGTATCTTGAAAGTTGGCACCGATTCTAAGATTTAATAAACCTTCCTTCCTGTGACATCCCAGATGTTCCACAAAGCCGAATCCCTCTCATAGTGAGATAGAAATCATTTGACATTATGCGGTGACATCACAAAAGGACACCTGTTTCCTGCAGGAACGGAGGATCGCGGGTGTCACACAGGCAGTCAGTGCTGCATCAGTGCACACTGGTAGAACACTTGACTCACACTGACATAAAAAGAAACAGATGATAATTAAATCCTCCCACTGCTGTTCTCATTGCACTTCTTCAACTCTTCTTGTGGCTCTCGGCCATCTTAATTGTATCAGTCTGGTATTTGGAAAGAAATCTGCCTGTTGAATTATTCTGTGTTGGGTGACTCAAAACTTGAAGCAGACGAGCGTTATACTATTGTAGATTTCCATCAAAATGTACACATTTAATAAAAACCGTGGTAGGGGCATATCTCCTCTATGAGGTGAGCTGCTTTCCAGCTCCCAAGAACTGGCGACATTGCTTTTAATTGGCTCCAGAATATTCTATGAGTGAATTTTTCTTGTCATATACAGATTTGGCACTGACATGGCATATCTCCTGGGATAGGGGCCACATTTACTTATCAGTACTAAAGAACCAATATATCATCCAAAAATCACCAATTCTAAAAACATAGTTCTACTCCTCAGCTGGACACCAAACCTTACTTTGACCCCAAAGTACAACCGAACCCCAAACCTCATTCTAACCCCAAAGTGCAACCTAATGTCAAGTCTCATTCTACACCCAAAATGCATCCTTATACCACATTGGTGATCAGTGAGAAGAATGTTCCTTACATTGGTGATCAGTGAGAAGAATGTTCCTTACATTGGTGATCAGTGAGAAGAATGTTCCTTACATTGGTGATCAGTGAGAAGAATGTTCCTTACATTGGTGATCAGTGGGAAGAATGTTCCATACATTGGTGGTCAGTAGGAAGAATGTTCCTTACATTGGTGATCAGTGGGAAGAATGTTCCTTACATTGGTGATCAGTAGGAAGAATGTTCCTTACATTGGTGATCAGTGAGAAGAATGTTCCTTACATTGGTGATCAGTGGGAAGAATGTTCCTTACATTGGTGATCAGTGAGAAGAATGTTCCTTACATTGGTGGTCAGTAGGAAGAATGTTCCTTACATTGGTGATCAGTGAGAAGAATGTTCCTTACATTGGTGGTCAGTGAGAAGAATGTTCCTTACATTGGTGATCAGTGGGAAGAATGTTCCTTACATTGGTGATCAGTGAGAAGAATGTTCCTTACATTGGTGATCAGTGAGAAGAATGTTCCTTACATTGGTGATCAGTGAGAAGAATGTTCCTTACATTGGTGATCAGTGAGAAGAATGTTCCTTACATTGGTGATCAGTGAGAAGAATGTTCCTTACATTGGTGATCAGTGAGAAGAATGTTCCTTACATTGGTGATCAGTAGGAAGAATGTTCCTTACATTGGTGATCAGTGAGAAGAATGTTCCTTACATTGGTGATCAGTGAGAAGAATGTTCCTTACATTGGTGATCAGTGAGAAGAATGTTCCTTACATTGGTGATCAGTGAGAAGAATGTCCCTTACATTGGTGATCAGTGGGAAGAATGTTCCTTACATTGGTGATCAGTGAGAAGAATGCTCCTTACATTGGTGATCAGTGGGAAGAATGTTCCTTACATTGGTGATCAGTGAGAAGAATGTTCCTTACATTGGTGATCAGTGAGAAGAATGTCCCTTACATTGGTGATCAGTGAGAAGAATGTTCCATACATTGGTGATCAGTGGGAAGAATGTTCCTTACATTGGTGGTCAGTGAGAAGAATGTTCCTTACATTGGTGATCAGTGAGAAGAATGTTCCATACATTGGTGATCAGTGGGAAGAATGTTCCTTACATTGGTGATCAGTGGGAAGAATGTTCCTTACATTGGTGATCAGTGGGAAGAATGTTCCTTACATTGGTGATCAGTGAGAAGAATGTTCCTTACATTGGTGATCAGTGAGAAGAATGTCCCTTACATTGGTGATCAGTGGGAAGAATGTTCCTTACATTGGTGATCAGTGAGAAGAATGCTCCTTACATTGGTGATCAGTGGGAAGAATGTTCCTTACATTGGTGATCAGTGGGAAGAATGTTCCTTACATTGGTGATCAGTGAGAAGAATGTTCCTTACATTGGTGATCAGTGAGAAGAATGTCCCTTACATTGGTGATCAGTGGGAAGAATGTTCCTTACATTGGTGATCAGTGAGAAGAATGTCCCTTACATTGGTGATCAGTGGGAAGAATGTTCCTTACATTGGTGATCAGTGAGAAGAATGCTCCTTACATTGGTGATCAGTGGGAAGAATGTTCCTTACATTGGTGATCAGTGAGAAGAATGTTCCTTACATTGGTGATCAGTGGGAAGTATGTTCCTTACATTGGTGATCAGTGAGAAGAATGCTCCTTACATTGGTGATCAGTGGGAAGAATGTTCCTTACATTGGTGATCAGTGGGAAGAATGTTCCTTACATTGGTGATCAGTGAGAAGAATGTTGGTGGTCAGTGAGAAGAATGTTCCTTACATTGGTGATCAGTGGGAAGAATGTTCCTTACATTGGTGATCAGTGAGAAGAATGTTCCTTACATTGGTGATCAGTGAGAAGAATGTTCCTTACATTGGTGGTCAGTGAGAAGAATGTTCCTTACATTGGTGATCAGTAGGAAGAATGTTCCTTACATTGGTGATCAGTGAGAAGAATGTTCCTTACATTGGTGATCAGTAGGAAGAATGTTCCTTACATTGGTGATCAGTAGGAAGAATGTTCCTTACATTGGTGATCAGTGAGAAGAATGTTCCTTACATTGGTGATCAGTGAGAAGAATGTTCCTTACATTGGTGATCAGTGGGAAGAATGTTCCTTACATTGGTGATCAGTGGGAAGAATGCTCCTTACATTGGTGATCAGTGAGAAGAATGTTCCTTACATTGGTGATCAGTGAGAAGAATGTTCCTTACATTGGTGATCAGTGAGAAGAATGTTCCTTACATTGGTGGTCAGTGAGAAGAATGTTCCTTACATTGGTGATCAGTGGGAAGAATGTTCCTTACATTGGTGATCAGTGAGAAGAATGTTCCTTACATTGGTGATCAGTGGGAAGAATGCTCCTTACATTGGTGATCAGTGAGAAGAATGTTCCTTACATTGGTGATCAGTGAGAAGAATGTTCCTTACATTGGTGATCAGTGGGAAGAATGCTCCTTACATTGGTGATCAGTGAGAAGAATGTTCCTTACATTGGTGATCAGTGGGAAGAATGTTCCTTACATTGGTGATCAGTGAGAAGAATGTTCCTTACATTGGTGATCAGTGGGAAGAATGTTCCTTACATTGGTGATCAGTAGGAAGAATGTTCCTTACATTGGTGATCAGTGAGAAGAATGTTCCTTACATTGGTGATCAGTGAGAAGAATGTTCCTTACATTGGTGATCAGTGAGAAGAATGTTCCTTACATTGGTGATCAGTGAGAAGAATGTTCCTTACATTGGTGATCAGTGAGAAGAATGTTCCTTACATTGGTGATCAGTGAGAAGAATGTTCCTTACATTGGTGATCAGTGAGAAGAATGTTCCTTACATTGGTGATCAGTGAGAAGAATGTTCCTTACATTGGTGATCAGTGGGAAGAATGTTCCTTACATTGGTGATCAGTGAGAAGAATGTTCCTTACATTGGTGATCGGTGAGAAGAATGTCCCTTACATTGGTGATCAGTGGGAAGAATGTCCCTTACATTGGTGATCAGTGGGAAGAATGTTCCTTACATTGGTGATCAGTGAGAAGAATGTCCCTTACATTGGTGATCAGTGGGAAGAATGTTCCTTACATTGGTGATCAGTGGGAAGAATGTTCCTTACATTGGTGATCAGTGGGAAGAATGTTCCTTACATTGGTGATCAGTGAGAAGAATGTTCCTTACATTGGTGATCAGTGGGAAGAATGTTCCTTACATTGGTGATCAGTGAGAAGAATGTCCCTTACATTGGTGATCAGTGAGAAGAATGCTCCTTACATTGGTGATCAGTGAGAAGAATGTTCCTTACATTGGTGATCAGTGGGAAGAATGTTCCTTACATTGGTGATCAGTGGGAAGAATGTTCCTTACATTGGTGATCAGTGAGAAGAATGTTCCTTACATTGGTGATCAGTGGGAAGAATGTTCCTTACATTGGTGATCAGTGGGAAGAATGTTCCTTACATTGGTGATCAGTGGGAAGAATGTTCCTTACATTGGTGATCAGTGAGAAGAATGCCCCTTACATTGGTGATCAGTGGGAAGAATGTTCCTTACATTGGTGATCAGTGAGAAGAATGTCCCTTACATTGGTGATCAGTGGGAAGAATGTCCCTTACATTGGTGATCAGTGGGAAGAATGTTCCTTACATTGGTGATCAGTGGGAAGAATGTTCCTTACATTGGTGATCAGTGGGAAGAATGTTCCTTACATTGGTGATCAGTGAGAAGAATGTTCCTTACATTGGTGATCAGTGAGAAGAATGTTCCTTACATTGGTGATCAGTGAGAAGAATGTTCCTTACATTGGTGATCAGTGGGAAGAATGTTCCTTACATTGGTGATCAGTGAGAAGAATGTTCCTTACATTGGTGATCGGTGAGAAGAATGTCCCTTACATTGGTGATCAGTGAGAAGAATGTTCCTTACATTGGTGATCGGTGAGAAGAATGTCCCTTACATTGGTGATCAGTGGGAAGAATGTCCCTTACATTGGTGATCAGTGGGAAGAATGTTCCTTACATTGGTGATCAGTGAGAAGAATGTCCCTTACATTGGTGATCAGTGGGAAGAATGTTCCTTACATTGGTGATCAGTGGGAAGAATGTTCCTTACATTGGTGATCAGTGGGAAGAATGTTCCTTACATTGGTGATCAGTGAGAAGAATGTTCCTTACATTGGTGATCAGTGGGAAGAATGTTCCTTACATTGGTGATCAGTGGGAAGAATGTTCCTTACATTGGTGATCAGTGGGAAGAATGTTCCTTACATTGGTGATCAGTGGGAAGAATGTTCCTTACATTGGTGATCAGTGAGAAGAATGTTCCTTACATTGGTGATCAGTGGGAAGAATGTTCCTTACATTGGTGATCAGTGAGAAGAATGTCCCTTACATTGGTGATCAGTGAGAAGAATGCTCCTTACATTGGTGATCAGTGAGAAGAATGTTCCTTACATTGGTGATCAGTGGGAAGAATGTTCCTTACATTGGTGATCAGTGAGAAGAATGTTCCTTACATTGGTGATCAGTGGGAAGAATGTTCCTTACATTGGTGATCAGTGAGAAGAATGCCCCTTACATTGGTGATCAGTGGGAAGAATGTTCCTTACATTGGTGATCAGTGAGAAGAATGTCCCTTACATTGGTGATCAGTGGGAAGAATGTTCCTTACATTGGTGATCAGTGAGAAGAATGTTCCTTACATTGGTGATCAGTGAGAAGAATGTTCCTTACATTGGTGGTCAGTGAGAAGAATGTTCCTTACATTGGTGATCAGTAGGAAGAATGTTCCTTACATTGGTGATCAGTGAGAAGAATGTTCCTTACATTGGTGATCAGTAGGAAGAATGTTCCTTACATTGGTGATCAGTAGGAAGAATGTTCCTTACATTGGTGATCAGTGAGAAGAATGTTCCTTACATTGGTGATCAGTGGGAAGAATGTTCCTTACATTGGTGATCAGTGGGAATAATGTTCCTTACATTGGTGATCAGTGGGAAGAATGCTCCTTACATTGGTGATCAGTGAGAAGAATGTTCCTTACATTGGTGATCAGTGAGAAGAATGTTCCTTACATTGGTGATCAGTGAGAAGAATGTTCCTTACATTGGTGGTCAGTGAGAAGAATGTTCCTTACATTGGTGATCAGTGGGAAGAATGTTCCTTACATTGGTGATCAGTGAGAAGAATGTTCCTTACATTGGTGATCAGTGGGAAGAATGCTCCTTACATTGGTGATCAGTGAGAAGAATGTTCCTTACATTGGTGATCAGTGAGAAGAATGTTCCTTACATTGGTGATCAGTGGGAAGAATGCTCCTTACATTGGTGATCAGTGAGAAGAATGTTCCTTACATTGGTGATCAGTGGGAAGAATGTTCCTTACATTGGTGATCAGTGAGAAGAATGTTCCTTACATTGGTGATCAGTGGGAAGAATGTTCCTTACATTGGTGATCAGTAGGAAGAATGTTCCTTACATTGGTGATCAGTGAGAAGAATGTTCCTTACATTGGTGATCAGTGAGAAGAATGTTCCTTACATTGGTGATCAGTGAGAAGAATGTTCCTTACATTGGTGATCAGTGAGAAGAATGTTCCTTACATTGGTGATCAGTGAGAAGAATGTTCCTTACATTGGTGATCAGTGAGAAGAATGTTCCTTACATTGGTGATCAGTGAGAAGAATGTTCCTTACATTGGTGATCAGTGAGAAGAATGTTCCTTACATTGGTGATCAGTGGGAAGAATGTTCCTTACATTGGTGATCAGTGAGAAGAATGTTCCTTACATTGGTGATCGGTGAGAAGAATGTCCCTTACATTGGTGATCAGTGGGAAGAATGTCCCTTACATTGGTGATCAGTGGGAAGAATGTTCCTTACATTGGTGATCAGTGAGAAGAATGTCCCTTACATTGGTGATCAGTGGGAAGAATGTTCCTTACATTGGTGATCAGTGGGAAGAATGTTCCTTACATTGGTGATCAGTGGGAAGAATGTTCCTTACATTGGTGATCAGTGAGAAGAATGTTCCTTACATTGGTGATCAGTGGGAAGAATGTTCCTTACATTGGTGATCAGTGAGAAGAATGTCCCTTACATTGGTGATCAGTGAGAAGAATGCTCCTTACATTGGTGATCAGTGAGAAGAATGTTCCTTACATTGGTGATCAGTGGGAAGAATGTTCCTTACATTGGTGATCAGTGGGAAGAATGTTCCTTACATTGGTGATCAGTGAGAAGAATGTTCCTTACATTGGTGATCAGTGGGAAGAATGTTCCTTACATTGGTGATCAGTGGGAAGAATGTTCCTTACATTGGTGATCAGTGGGAAGAATGTTCCTTACATTGGTGATCAGTGAGAAGAATGCCCCTTACATTGGTGATCAGTGGGAAGAATGTTCCTTACATTGGTGATCAGTGAGAAGAATGTCCCTTACATTGGTGATCAGTGGGAAGAATGTCCCTTACATTGGTGATCAGTGGGAAGAATGTTCCTTACATTGGTGATCAGTGGGAAGAATGTTCCTTACATTGGTGATCAGTGGGAAGAATGTTCCTTACATTGGTGATCAGTGAGAAGAATGTTCCTTACATTGGTGATCAGTGAGAAGAATGTTCCTTACATTGGTGATCAGTGAGAAGAATGTTCCTTACATTGGTGATCAGTGGGAAGAATGTTCCTTACATTGGTGATCAGTGAGAAGAATGTTCCTTACATTGGTGATCGGTGAGAAGAATGTCCCTTACATTGGTGATCAGTGAGAAGAATGTTCCTTACATTGGTGATCGGTGAGAAGAATGTCCCTTACATTGGTGATCAGTGGGAAGAATGTTCCTTACATTGGTGATCAGTGAGAAGAATGTCCCTTACATTGGTGATCAGTGGGAAGAATGTTCCTTACATTGGTGATCAGTGGGAAGAATGTTCCTTACATTGGTGATCAGTGGGAAGAATGTTCCTTACATTGGTGATCAGTGAGAAGAATGTTCCTTACATTGGTGATCAGTGGGAAGAATGTTCCTTACATTGGTGATCAGTGGGAAGAATGTTCCTTACATTGGTGATCAGTGGGAAGAATGTTCCTTACATTGGTGATCAGTGGGAAGAATGTTCCTTACATTGGTGATCAGTGAGAAGAATGTTCCTTACATTGGTGATCAGTGGGAAGAATGTTCCTTACATTGGTGATCAGTGAGAAGAATGTCCCTTACATTGGTGATCAGTGAGAAGAATGCTCCTTACATTGGTGATCAGTGAGAAGAATGTTCCTTACATTGGTGATCAGTGGGAAGAATGTTCCTTACATTGGTGATCAGTGAGAAGAATGTTCCTTACTTTGGTGATCAGTGGGAAGAATGTTCCTTACATTGGTGATCAGTGAGAAGAATGCCCCTTACATTGGTGATCAGTGGGAAGAATGTTCCTTACATTGGTGATCAGTGAGAAGAATGTCCCTTACATTGGTGATCAGTGGGAAGAATGTCCCTTACATTGGTGATCAGTGGGAAGAATGTTCCTTACATTGGTGATCAGTGAGAAGAATGTCCCTTACATTGGTGATCAGTGGGAAGAATGTTCCTTACATTGGTGATCAGTGAGAAGAATGCTCCTTACATTGGTGATCAGTGGGAAGAATGTTCCTTACATTGGTGATCAGTGAGAAGAATGTTCCTTACATTGGTGATCAGTGAGAAGAATGTTGGTGGTCAGTGAGAAGAATGTTCCTTACATTGGTGATCAGTGGGAAGAATGTTCCTTACATTGGTGATCAGTGAGAAGAATGTTCCTTACATTGGTGATCAGTGAGAAGAATGCTCCTTACATTGGTGATCAGTGGGAAGAATGTTCCTTACATTGGTGATCAGTGAGAAGAATGTTCCTTACATTGGTGATCAGTGGGAAGAATGTTCCTTACATTGGTGATCAGTGAGAAGAATGTTGGTGGTCAGTGAGAAGAATGTTCCTTACATTGGTGATCAGTGGGAAGAATGTTCCTTACATTGGTGATCAGTGAGAAGAATGTTCCTTACATTGGTGATCAGTGAGAAGAATGTTCCTTACATTGGTGATCAGTGGGAAGAATGTTCCTTACATTGGTGATCAGTGAGAAGAATGTTCCTTACATTGGTGGTCAGTGAGAAGAATGTTCCTTACATTGGTGATCAGTAGGAAGAATGTTCCTTACATTGGTGATCAGTGAGAAGAATGTTCCTTACATTGGTGATCAGTAGGAAGAATGTTCCTTACATTGGTGATCAGTGGGAAGAATGTTCCTTACATTGGTGATCAGTGAGAAGAATGTTCCTTACATTGGTGATCAGTGAGAAGAATGTTCCTTACATTGGTGATCAGTGAGAAGAATGTTCCTTACATTGGTGATCAGTGAGAAGAATGTTCCTTACATTGGTGATCAGTGGGAAGAATGTTCCTTACATTGGTGATCAGTGAGAAGAATGTTCCTTACATTGGTGATCAGTGGGAAGAATGCTCCTTACATTGGTGATCAGTGAGAAGAATGTTCCTTACATTGGTGATCAGTGAGAAGAATGTTCCTTACATTGGTGATCAGTGGGAAGAATGTTCCTTACATTGGTGATCAGTGAGAAGAATGCTCCTTACATTGGTGATCAGTGGGAAGAATGTTCCTTACATTGGTGATCAGTGAGAAGAATGTTCCTTACATTGGTGATCAGTGGGAAGAATGTTCCTTACATTGGTGATCAGTAGGAAGAATGTTCCTTACATTGGTGATCAGTGAGAAGAATGTTCCTTACATTGGTGATCAGTGAGAAGAATGTTCCTTACATTGGTGATCAGTGAGAAGAATGTTCCTTACATTGGTGATCAGTGAGAAGAATGTTCCTTACATTGGTGATCAGTGAGAAGAATGTTCCTTACATTGGTGATCAGTGAGAAGAATGTTCCTTACATTGGTGATCAGTGAGAAGAATGTTCCTTACATTGGTGATCAGTGGGAAGAATGTTCCTTACATTGGTGATCAGTGAGAAGAATGTTCCTTACATTGGTGATCGGTGAGAAGAATGTCCCTTACATTGGTGATCAGTGGGAAGAATGTCCCTTACATTGGTGATCAGTGAGAAGAATGTCCCTTACATTGGTGATCAGTGGGAAGAATGGTCCTTACATTGGTGATCAGTGGGAAGAATGTTCCTTACATTGGTGATCAGTGAGAAGAATGTCCCTTACATTGGTGATCAGTGGGAAGAATGGTCCTTACATTGGTGATCAGTGAGAAGAATGTTCCTTACATTGGTGATCAGTGGGAAGAATGTTCCTTACATTGGTGATCAGTGAGAAGAATGTTCCTTACATTGGTGATCGGTGAGAAGAATGTCCCTTACATTGGTGATCAGTGGGAAGAATGTCCCTTACATTGGTGATCAGTGGGAAGAATGTTCCTTACATTGGTGATCAGTGAGAAGAATGTTCCTTACATTGGTGATCAGTGGGAAGAATGTTCCTTACATTGGTGATCAGTGAGAAGAATGTTCCTTACATTGGTGATCAGTGAGAAGAATGTTCCTTACATTGGTGATCAGTGGGAAGAATGTTCCTTACATTGGTGATCAGTGAGAAGAATGTTCCTTACATTGGTGATCAGTGGGAAGAATGTTCCTTACATTGGTGATCAGTGGGAAGAATGTTCCTTACATTGGTGATCAGTGAGAAGAATGTTCCTTACATTGGTGATCAGTGAGAAGAATGTCCCTTACATTGGTGATCAGTGAGAAGAATGCTCCTTACATTGGTGATCAGTGAGAAGAATGTTCCTTACATTGGTGATCAGTGGGAAGAATGTTCCTTACATTGGTGATCAGTGGGAAGAATGTTCCTTACATTGGTGATCAGTGAGAAGAATGTTCCTTACATTGGTGATCAGTGGGAAGAATGTTCCTTACATTGGTGATCAGTGGGAAGAATGTTCCTTACATTGGTGATCAGTGGGAAGAATGTTCCTTACATTGGTGATCAGTGAGAAGAATGTTCCTTACATTGGTGATCAGTGAGAAGAATGCTCCTTACATTGGTGATCAGTGAGAAGAATGTTCCTTACATTGGTGATCAGTGGGAAGAATGTTCCTTACATTGGTGATCAGTGGGAAGAATGTTCCTTACATTGGTGATCAGTGAGAAGAATGTTCCTTACATTGGTGATCAGTGGGAAGAATGTTCCTTACATTGGTGATCAGTGGGAAGAATGTTCCTTACATTGGTGATCAGTAGGAAGAATGTTCCTTACATTGGTGATCAGTGAGAAGAATGTTCCTTACATTGGTGATCAGTGAGAAGAATGTTCCTTACATTGGTGGTCAGTAGGAAGAATGTTCCTTACATTGGTGATCAATGAGAAGAATGTTCCTTACATTGGTGATCAGTGGGAAGAATGTTCCTTACATTGGTGATCATCAGTGGGAAGAATGTTCCTTACATTGGTGATCAGTAGGAAGAATGTTCCTTACATTGGTGATCGGTGGGAAGAATGTTCCTTACATTGGTGATCAGTGGGAAGAATGTTCCTTACATTGGTGATCAGTGGGAAGAATGTTCCTTACATTGGTGATCAGTAGGAAGAATGTTCCTTACATTGGTGATCAGTAGGAAGAATGTTCCTTACATTGGTGATCAGTGAGAAGAATGTTCCTTACATTGGTGATCGGTGGGAAGAATGTTCCTTACATTGGTGATCAGTGGGAAGAATGTTCCTTACATTGGTGATCAGTGGGAAGAATGTTCCTTACATTGGTGATCATCAGTGGGAAGAATGTCCCTTACATTGGTGATCGGTGGGAAGAATGTTCCTTACATTGGTGATCAGTGGGAAGAATGTTCCTTACATTGGTGATCAGTGGGAAGAATGTTCCTTACATTGGTGATCAGTGAGAAGAATGTTGGTGGTCAGTGAGAAGAATGTTCCTTACATTGGTGATCAGTGAGAAGAATGTTCCTTACATTGGTGATCAGTGGGAAGAATGTTCCTTACATTGGTGATCAGTGAGAAGAATGTTCCTTACATTGGTGATCAGTGAGAAGAATGTTCCTTACATTGGTGGTCAGTGAGAAGAATGTTCCTTACATTGGTGATCAGTGAGAAGAATGTTCCATACATTGGTGGTCAGTGAGAAGAATGTTCCTTACATTGGTGATCAATGAGAAGAATGTTCCTTACATTGGTGATCAGTGAGAAGAATGTTCCTTACATTGGTGATCAGTGAGAAGAATGTTGGTGGTCAGTGAGAAGAATGTTCCTTACATTGGTGATCAGTGGGAAGAATGTTCCTTACATTGGTGATCAGTGAGAAGAATGTTCCTTACATTGGTGATCAGTGAGAAGAATGTTCCTTACATTGGTGGTCAGTGAGAAGAATGTTCCTTACATTGGTGATCAGTGAGAAGAATGTTCCATACATTGGTGGTCAGTGAGAAGAATGTTCCTTACATTGGTGATCAATGAGAAGAATGTTCCTTACATTGGTGATCAGTGAGAAGAATGTTCCTTACATTGGTGATCAGTGGGAAGAATACCCCTTACATTGGTGATCAGTGAGAAGAATGTTCCTTACATTGGTGATCAGTGAGAAGAATGTTCCTTACATTGGTGATCAGTGAGAAGAATGTTCCATACATTGGTGGTCAGTGAGAAGAATGTTCCTTACATTGGTGGTCAGTGAGAAGAATGTTCCTTACATTGGTGATCAGTGAGAAGAATGTTCCATACATTGGTGGTCAGTGAGAAGAATGTTCCTTACATTGGTGATCAGTGAGAAGAATGTTCCATACATTGGTGGTCAGTGAGAAGAATGTTCCTTACATTGGTGATCAGTAGGAAGAATGTTCCTTACATTGGTGATCAGTGAGAAGAATGTTCCTTACATTGGTGATCAGTGGGAAGAATGTTCCTTACATTGGTGATCAGTGGGAAGAATGTTCCTTACATTGGTGATCAGTGGGAAGAATGTTCCTTACATTGGTGATCAGTGGGAAGAATGTTCCTTACATTGGTGATCAGTGGGAAGAATGTTCCTTACATTGGTGATCAGTGGGAAGAATGTTCCTTACATTGGTGATCAATGAGAAGAATGTTCCTTACATTGGTGATCAGTGGGAAGAATGTTCCTTACATTGGTGATCAATGAGAAGAATGTTCCTTACATTGGTGATCAGTGAGAAGAATGCTCCTTACATTGGTGATCAGTGGGAAGAATGTTCCTTACATTGGTGATCAGTGGGAAGAATGTTCCTTACATTGGTGATCAGTGAGAAGAATGTTCCTTACATTGGTGATCAGTGAGAAGAATGTTCCTTACATTGGTGATCAGTGGGAAGAATGTTCCTTACATTGGTGATCAATGAGAAGAATGTTCCTTACATTGGTGATCAGTGAGAAGAATGCTCCTTACATTGGTGATCAGTGGGAAGAATGTTCCTTACATTGGTGATCAGTGAGAAGAATGTTCCTTACATTGGTGATCAGTGAGAAGAATGTCCCTTACATTGGTGATCAGTGAGAAGAATGTTCCTTACATTGGTGATCAATGAGAAGAATGTTCCTTACATTGGTGATCAGTGAAGAATGTTCCTTACATTGGGGGTCAGTGAGAAGAATGATCCTTACATTGGTGATCAGTGAAGAATGTTCCTTACATTGGTGATCAGTGGGAAGAATGTTCCTTACATTGGTGATCAGTGGGAAGAATGTTCCTTACATTGGTGATCAGTGAGAAGAATGTTCCTTACATTGGTGATCAGTGGGAAGAATGTTCCTTACATTGGTGATCAGTGAAGAATGTTCCTTACATTGGTGATCAGTGGGAAGAATGTTCCTTACATTGGTGATCAGTGAAGAATGTTCCTTACATTGGGGGTCAGTGAGAAGAATGATCCTTACATTGGTGATCAGTGAGAAGAATGTTCCTTACATTGGTGATCATTGGGAAGAATGTTCCTTACATTGGTGATCAGTGAGAAGAATGTTCCTTACATTGGTGATCAGTGAGAAGAATGTTCCTTACATTGGTGATCAGTGAGAAGAATGTTCCTTACATTGGTGATCAGTGAGAAGAATGTTCCTTACATTGGTGATCAGTGAGAAGAATGTTCCTTACATTGGGGGTCAGTGGGAAGAATGTTCCTTACATTGGGGGTCAGTGGGAAGAATGTTCCTTACATTGGTGATCAGTGGGAAGAATGTTCCTTACATTGGGGGTCAGTGGGAAGAATGTTCCTTACATTGGTGATCAGTGGGAAGAATGTTCCTTACATTGGGGGTCAGTGGGAAGAATGTTCCTTACATTGGTGGTCAGTGGGAAGAATGTTCCTTACATTGGGGGTCAGTGGGAAGAATGTTCCGTTACATAAAGCTGAATAGATTTCTCGGTGGTAGTTTATCTGGGAGACAGAAATTGCTGATTGCGTTGGAATCACTGGGGCTCTCTGTAGAGGAACTCTGGTTGATAAAGGCTGCTCTAGCACATTTAATCGGTGGACGGTATACAATCACCCCAATGCCAGCGTGAAAATACTATTGACAGAAATTGTAGCCCTAAAAATGCTGCATTGAAATGTAACCATCAGATGGAAATAGAAGAAATCCTTCAGGGAAATGTATCAGTTTAGAGTTCATTTTGGCGTTTCTTCAAAAGTCATGAAATCAATTCACTGCAAATTCGAACCCATTGCTGACATTGATGGAGGAGTGGGAAATCTGGGTGGACTGTCCCTTTAACATCTGATAATATTGGGGAATAAATGGAGATCCAAAGTAATGAGATCCCTGCAGGAGAGCGGGGAGCAGATTGCCTGGTGTATCTACTGATTGCTCTCCTCCGCCCCTCCCGGGTCTCAGGGGGGATTATTGTCACACCGTGATTAAAACCGACCCCCCCCCCCCCCGACTTCCACCCCGAGGAACATGTGACCGTGTATTCTGAGCTTCGCTAAGTCAGGGCAATAACACCCCCCCCCCCCCCAATATGTCAGAGCTGTACAAATTGATAAGTGTGTGTGCCTGTGGGGGGAGGGGACATTAGAGTGTAAGCTCCTCTGGTGCAGAGACTGATGTGACTGTGGGGGAGGGGACATTAGAGTGTAAGCTCCTCTGTACAGAGACTGATGTGACTGTGGGGGAGGGGACATTAGAGTGTAAGCTCCTCTGTACAGAGACTGATGTGACTGTGGGGGGGAGGGGACATTAGAGTGTAAGCTCCTCTGTACAGAGACTGATGTGTGGGGGGGGGGGACATTAGAGTGTAAGCTCCTCTGTATAGAGACTGATGTGACTGTGGGGGAGGGGACATTAGAGTGTAAGCTCCTCTGTACAGAGACTGATGTGACTGTGGGGGGAGGGGACATTAGAGTATAAGCTCCTCTGTACAGAGACTGATGTGACTGTGGGGGGAGGGGACATTAGAGTGTAAGCTCCTCTGTACAGAGACTGATGTGATTGTGGGGGGAGGGGACATTAGAGTGTAAGCTCCTCTGTACAGAGACTGATTTGATTGTGGGGGGAGGGGACATTAGAGTGTAAGCTCCTCTGTATAGAGACTGATGTGACTGTGGGGGGGGGGAGGGGACATTAGAGTGTAAGCTCCTCTGTATAGAGACTGATGTGACTGTGGGGGAGGGGACATTAGAGTGTAAGCTCCTCTGTACAGAGACAGATGTGATTGGCTCAGTGATTTCTGTACAGCGCTGCGGTATATGTCAGAGCTATATAAATGTATAATAATAATAATAGTGTGAATTCCCCAAAGGAAAGCAGAAGTGTGACGTCCTCCTTCCAGGCTATAATGAAGACATTCACGAGTCGCACTCCGGAAGGCAGTGACCGCTTAGCGCCGGTTCCGCCCACTTCTATAAATGTCGCTTTTTTTCGGAGCGATTATTAGCGAGGGGCGGGCTGAGCCGTCACTTTGATGTATGGCGGCTCCCCGGACTCTCGTCTCTGGGAAGAGTCTCTGTACTTTATTGTTCTTTGTACTGCCTAATGGCAAAGAATTTGATTTGTCAGGAAAGATCTGCGACTTTGTCAACAGCTTTTCATGTTAAATAGAAGGTGATAAACGCCATCGCCGCAGCGATCTGGGCAAACGCCGCCAACCGTAGGAAATACAGAAGTTGCATTAAAAACAGATTGTCAGATGACAACTATCCCGCAGGATCTTTATATTCCATTAGGAGAGTCTGCCTGCCTCCTAATAGTGCAACAGGAGGGGTGAGACTCCATGGCAGGACAGTAGGGTGCCAAGACTGGAATCTCAGAGGGACATAAGCAGTCGCAGTACAGCTCAACATGCGTTCTGGATGCGTTCCAGTGCATCTTCTCCCCTCTTTTTTTCTTTACCTTAAATATGGACATGTGCGTTCTGATGCATTTTTGATGCGTTTTACCTGTTCAGTACTTTCTTTTTCTGGAACTGATCACATTACATATATATATAAAACCTACTATCCACGCGTTTTTGATGCAGAAAAACAACCGCACTGGACTGCATGTGGTCTGAACCCGCCCTAGGGCTAAGTTCACATCCATGCGTGTTGCGCTTGATGCATTTTGCATTTTTGAACGCATGTTTTTAATGCATCTTGCGGTTTTTTTTTGGGTTTTTTTTGCAAATGGCAAAGAAGTTCTCTTCATATAACGCGACTTTGATGCAACTTCACACTCTCTGGCACTCAAGTAGCATCGAAGTCGCAGAATTGTCATACTTTCCTATAAGCAAAAAAAAAAAAAAAAAGCAAAACGCATCAAAAATGCAAGACATGAAAACGCACTGGACTGCATGTGGTGCGAACGCGCCCTAAGGCTAAGTTCACATCTACATGGATTTGTGCTTGTTGTGTTTTTCCAGAGCGTTTTGCGTTTTTGAACGCACATTTCTGATAAATTGTGCTTTTTATGTGAATAGGAAAGTAGTTCTGTCTTTGTAGTGCGAGTTTGATGCAACTTCTTGTATTTTGCATTTTTTTTGTGAATGGCAAAGAAGTTCTGTTCATGTAATGAAACTTTGATGCAACTTCACACTCTCTGGCACTCAATTTGCACTCCGTGAGAAGAATTGTCACACTTTCCTATTAGCAAAAAACAAAACGCATCAAAAACACAACACAAAAAAAAACCCGCACTGGACTGCATGTGGTGTGAACTCGCCCTAAGGCTAAACTTTGTTTTCCAGTGCCTGGGGTCAGACACTGAACACATCGGAGTTAAAGCGTGTCCGTTATGTAACGGTATCAGCCAAACGATCAGGCAAACAGCCAATAAAACGATTACAATAACAGGGATGCTTAGGATTCGTTTTCACAATTGACCACTAGGAGGCAGCACAATACATAATAGTATCACAAAGGTTGACATGGAAGACAAATTGGCAATACAGATAGAATGGGAGGAAGGTGTACAATAGGGCTGAAGGGTGGCAGTCAATGAAGATATTTCAGTAACAGAGATGCTTAGGAATAGTTTCTACATTTAATCGCTTGGTGGCAGCACAATACAGTATCACACAGTACAAGAAACGTTCCTATGCAAAACAAATTGACATTATGGATAGAATAGGAGGAAGGTATGTAACAGCGCTGAAGGATAGCAGTCAATGAAGCTGTTGCAGTAACAGGGATGCTTAGGATTCATTTTCACACTTGACCACCAGGGGGCAGCAACAATACAGTAGAACAAAGTATCAAAAGTGTTAAAATGCTAAACAAATGGACAATACAGATAGAATGGTAGAATGGTAGAATGGTAGGAAGGTAGGCAATCGTGCTGAACAAAAAATAACCATCAATGAAGCTATTACAGCAACAGGGATGCTTAGGAATAGTTTCCATAGTTGACCACTAGATGGCAGCACAATACAGTTCAACAGAATATCAAAAAGCTTTATGCCTAAAAACAATGGTGTAGCTCAGATTAAAACAAAATACAGTTCCCTGGAAATAAGGTTGCAGCACCACCCACTAGGAGGCCGATTGTAGCTGTACATACAAAAAGTGGATCACAGGGATCCCTCGGCAGGCTACAAACTGGAGGAGTCTTTGGTGGGGAGATTTAGGTGACTGAAGGTAATGCCACCCCACTGGAAGGTGTCAGTTGGCACAGTGTCCTCCATGGCTGGGGCTTACAAAGAAGATCTGTCCTCTTGCCAGTGGCCTGCATGCCACCAACATTGTTGGAAGTCCCAAAGCCTGGTGACAGCTCAGGAGCCCAGTCATGGCTGTTCCATCAGGTGTGGTCCCTCTGAGAATGGGAGGGCGGGAAGAGCTGGAATTTATATCCCTTCAGTGTGTTCCGGAATCCAGGAGAATGGAGTCAAATGGTACAATTCCTGCCACTGAGGAATGGGGGTAAAGGGGCGCTTCACTACATGTCTGAAACCAAAATGTAGAATCTCGGTAGGTGTTTAATGCAGTCACCCTTTAAATCCACCCTCTCTTTTTGTCCTGGTGACCCCTACCAGAAAATGAATGGGAAAGTTACAATTTTTAGTTGCCACCAGAAAAAAACAGAAGGCAATTCTTCCAGCAATGGGAGTGAAGAAAGCATTGCCCTCTCTTTGGAGAAATTTGCTGTCTGTTCCCAGGACAGGCAGAGAAGGTAAATCACCTCAATGGAACATGGAGGTCTCTAATGATTGGATAGGCTGCGTTCTCATGAATATGAAGAGTCTCGGTGATGTCACTGGTCTCTAGTGAATGGATTGGCTGTGTTCTCATGAATATGAAGGGTCTCGGTGATGTCACTGGTCTCTAGTGATGGATAGGCTGTGTTCTCATGAATATGAAGGGTCTCTGTGATGTCACTGGTCTCTAGTGATTGGATAGGCTGTGTTCTCATGAATATGAAGGGTCTCGGTGATGTCACTGGTCTCTAGTGATGGATAGGCTGTGTTCTCATGAATATGAAGGGTCTCGGTGATGTCACTGGCCTCTAGTGATTGGATAGGCTGTGTTCTCATGAATATGAAGGGTCTCGGTGATGTCACTGGTCTCTAGTGAATGGATTGGCTGTGCTCTCATGAATATGAAGGGTCTCTGTGATGTCACTGGTCTCTAGTGATGGATAGGCTGTGTTCTCATGAATATGAAGGGTCTCGGTGATGTCACTGGTCTCTAGTGATTGGATAGGCTGTGTTCTCATGAATATGAAGGGTCTCTGTGATGTCACTGGTCTCTAGTGATTGGATAGGCTGTGTTCTCATGAATATGAAGGGTCTCGGTGATGTCACTGGTCTCTAGTGATGGATAGGCTGTGTTCTCATGAATATGAAGGGTCTCGGTGATGTCACTGGCCTCTAGTGATTGGATAGGCTGTGTTCTCATGAATATGAAGGGTCTCGGTGATGTCACTGGTCTCTAATGATTGGATAGGCTGTGTTCTCATGAATATGAAGGGTCTCGGTGATGTCACTGGTTTCTAGTGATTGGATAGGCTGTGTTCACATGAATATGAAGGGTCTCGGTGATGTCACTGGTCTCTAGTGATGGATAGGCTGTGTTCTCATGAATATGAAGGGTCTCGGTGATGTCACTGGTCTCTAGTGATTGGATAGGCTGTGTTCTCATGAATATGAAGGGTCTCTGTGATGTCACTGGTCTCTAGTGATTGGATAGGCTGTGTTCTCATGAATATGAAGGGTCTCGGTGATGTCACTGGTCTCTAGTGATGGATAGGCTGTGTTCTCATGAATATGAAGGGTCTCGGTGATGTCACTGGTCTCTAGTGATGGATAGGCTGTGTTCTCATGAATATGAAGGGTCTCGGTGATGTCACTGGTTTCTAGTGATTGGATAGGCTGTGTTCACATGAATATGAAGGGTCTCGGTGATGTCACTGGTCTCTAGTGATTGGATAGGCTGTGTTCTCATGAATATGAAGGGTCTCGGTGATGTCACTGGTCTCTAGTGATGGATAGGCTGTGTTCTCATGAATATGAAGGGTCTCTGTGATGTCACTGGTCTCTAGTGATTGGATAGGCTGTGTTCTCATGAATATGAAGGGTCTCTGTGATGTCACTGGTCTCTAGTGATTGGATAGGCTGTGTTCACATGAATATGAAGGGTCTCGGTGATGTCACTGGTCTCTAGTGATGGATAGGCTGTGTTCTCATGAATATGAAGAGTCTCGGTGATGTCACTGGTCTCTAGTGAATGGATAGGCTGTGTTCTCATGAATATGAAGGGTCTCAGTGAAGTCACTGGTCTCTAGTGATTGGATAGGCTGTGTTCTCATGAATATGAAGGGTCTCGGTGATGTCACTGGTCTCTAGTGATGGATAGGCTGTGTTCTCATGAATATGAAGGGTCTCAGTGATGTCACTGGTCTCTAGTGATTGGATAGGCTGTGTTCTCATGAATATGAAGGGTCTCGGTGATGTCACTGGTCTCTAGTGATTGGATAGGCTGTGTTCACATGAATATGAAGGGTCTCGGTGAAGTCACTGGTCTCTAGTGATTGGATAGGCTGTGTTCTCATGAATATGAAGGGTCTCGGTGATGTCACTGGTCTCTAGTGATTGGATAGGCTGTGTTCTCATGAATATGAAGGGTCTCGGTGATGTCACTGGTCTCTAGTGATTGGATAGGCTGTGTTCTCATGAATATGAAGGGTCTCGGTGATGTCACTGGTCTCTAGTGATTGGATAGGCTGTGTTCTCAGGAATATGAAGGGTCTCGGTGATGTCACTGGTCTATAATTAATTGACAGGTTGCACTTAAAGGGGAAACTTCACTCTTTCAATCAACACTGACTATTTTTAATCTTTAGTCTGCTAGCTGTAAATTGATAGGAAACTATTTTTTTTTTTAACATTTCTTCAATTACTTCCTGGTTTCTGGTCTAAATGATGTCACATATCCCAGGAGTCTTCAGGAGGGGGAAGGAGGGTTTTCTTGGCTAAGCACAGCCTCCTGCTTAGATGCCTGAGCTAAGGGCAGATGGATTCTCATTATCTGCCCTTACTCAAGATGGCCACGGGCAGAAATGCTAGTGGGGTGTTAAACAAAATAAATCATGGAGACATGGATGGAATGGGGAATCGGGGGATTGCTTTGAATAATAAAAATGATCTAAATAGCGTTTTCGGTTTGCTGTGATCAGATACAATGTCGATTCCACTTTAAATTCTCGCTCCTCTCGATCTGTATTGCGTTCAGATTCATAATCTAGTTTTTAGGATTCCTTCTCACTCCTATAAGGAAAGTCGGTGATGATGTTTTCGATCGGAATTATCTGCGGCTAAATACTGAGTGCGCTAAAGACAAAGCTGTAATTTGCCTAAACTGCCACTTAACGAGCGTTAAGGAATCGGAGTGGAGCGGCTGCTACACCTATTTAGGAAATGTTTAAACCAGAGAAAATTATATGTTATTACTGGATTTGCATTGACGTTTGATGGCCCAAATTCAATCTGAAATTCTAATTTCGAATGATTCATCGCACGACGAGAGGAGATTCGCCGCGGTCTGCGCTCCCTCGGGAATTTAATCCTGTCCTCTTTAACCTCCAGCCCGCCGAGGGCCTTCCTTTTTACGCCATCACCATATAAATAACATTCGCTCTAAGCGGAAATTTGCATTTCTCTTCAACATGATGAGTTAATACCGCAACGGGCTTCCAAATCGGACGGTCACGTGACCACCCGGTGGGATACATTTCAATTTATAAGTGTCAGAAAAAATGTGGCAAATTAACTCCGCGCTAATAAAAAAAGGCAAAATCATTGTTTTAGAATGCAAACGCTTCCCTCTATGCTAGCGACAAAGGCTATGCAGTCCAGTGCCTGACACCCTTACAAGCTATGTGTTTGTACCCACTCCCAACCAGTGGCGACTGGTTTTAAGATGGTGGGCCGCCAGACCCCGGCCCTTCCTTTTTTGACCCCCTCCCACTTCTCATAAGCCTCACCCCTTATAGACTCCACCCACTCCGTCCCCTGTATTCCACCCATAGCAATAGTACTGTATCCTATAGCGATAGCCAATAACATGGTAGCCCATAGCAATAAAGCTGTAACCCATAGCAACAACCAGCCCCAGCCTTCATGACCGAACTGCTTACTGCTTCTTATTGGGATGTGAAAGCCCTCCCATCGGCTGGGGGTGCAGTGATCGGTCAGGATTATCTCCGAGAAGGAGCCTCATGTCCTCTCCGCTTCACCGGTCACTGTGGGCTCTCCGCACTCCAGATGGTGATTGGTCTGTGCAGTGGCCATGAAGGCAATAGCGAATATCAATTTGCAAAACAAACATGTCACACTTAGTGTTACTAAACCCAGGACCCTGCATTCACTATACAGTGGGGCAAAAAAGTATACAGTGGGGCAAAAAAGTCACACACATGGGTGGGCTCAGGGCACAGTGCTCTGCGCCCCAAGCCTGCCCTTTTTGAAGCCAATTAGAGCCTCAGGTTCTAATCACGTGCTTCGGAAAAAAAAACAACCCATTGGAATCCATGCTTCCGGCGCCCTGCATGTAGATTAGGGGAGGGGTGAATGGATTGGGGGGCGGCACCCCTGCATCCCGTATGGACGGGCCACCACTGTCTACAAGTCTCAGCCCCGTCCTGTCACCGGTGATCACTGTCAGATCCTTGGATGTCCTACCGGCCGGGCACAGCTGTCCTTCCTCCGGGCTGCCTGCTCTGACTTCTCACACTTCCTGCTTCTCTCTGCCAGCCCGGGGTGACAAGTCTTCTTATCCCCGGGTGGAGCCGGCCAGGCATCGGTGGTGGAGAGGAGCTGCACTGACTAGTCCTTGTCTGCTCAGCACTGTGGTCAGGGGTGTTGCCGCTGTCACTTGGCGGAGCTGGGCTCCCCCTACTTCAGGCTGATGACACAGGCTCGGTGACTGCTATCCTGGGGGCTGGACCTGCCGGATCTCCACCCCCTGGTGGCGGGAGCAAATTAGGGAGCTCAATAGTTGAGCCAGGTCAGTATTTTGGCCGGTGACTTGCCGAGAAAGTTCCCTCGACGGATAAGGTCACCCCTGTACTGCGCAAGCGCTGCGCTTGCGCAGTATTAATGACTAGGAGCCGCCGAAAATAGCCGAAGATGAAAATGTTTAATCAGCTGTACATGGCGCCTGCGCCCTGGGTCCAGGCTGAAGCCCCACCATCCAAGTGGACCTAGAGGGGGAATAAAAAAGTGCCAAGCGAAGCGAGGCCGTGCCCGAAGTGTGGCGAGCGTAGCGAGCCCGCGAGGGGCCCTCTTACAGGCGCCGTGTACAGCTGATTTCTTCTCTATTTCACTTCGGCTATTTCCGCCGGCTCCTACTGCGCAGGCGCTGCGCCTGCGCAGTAGAGGGGGGTCCTTATCCGCCGAGAGGAACTTTCTCAGCAGAACACCGGCCCTAACGAGCTCCCTTTAACACAATAGGGAACTATCAAAATATACAGATATACACAAACTTAAAAACTCAACAGGAAAAGTAAGTTTATTTTCATTGATTTATTTCCTGCACACTGGTGGGGCGCTGCCCCCGGAGCCCCTATGGACGAGCCTCCGCTGTTCCCTCCATTACATCATGTTTGCTGGAGCAGAGACAGATCAACAAAAAGTATCCATTAAGAATAGAGCTCAATCATGGGAGCTTCATTTTCTCCCGGTTCAGATTTATACCAACCACATATAACAGGGGTGGTCAACTTTCTATATAAAGAGAGACTTAAGTGCGGCCCCCAGACATCACCAAAGGGCCACACATAAAATTCAGTGTCAGAGACAGCAGACACACAGCAGGGTATAGTCAAAGACCATGGGCATGATACATGGGTCTCTGTGCTTCTTTATGCAATGCAGGCAGATCATGGCTGGTGGGAGGGGCTGGCAGGGGGCTGTAGATAGCTTGCTGTACAAACCATTCCAGCACCCGGCCTCAGTACTCCCCCCAAAAGCCTTCAGTCCTGATGCAAGCAGTGGGCTGGCTCTTGGGAGGAGTTATGTAAATGCTTTGATCGGTGAGGTCAGTCTGTAGGAATGGGTGTTCCTACGTAGGCTTCATCTTCCGGCGGATGCCCTAGGCAATGCCCACATGTGATGCAGAGTCTCCATGGTTGAAAGAACTGAAATCCAAAGGATTAAAGTGCCTGCCAGGGACAGTCTCCCTGACTAAGCCCTGTGGCAAAGGGCGAAATGCGTCAGTTTTGCCTGGATGGAGCCAGACCGAGGCTGATTTTACTATACTGACTGGCATCTTGTGTTGGCGTGCGGTGGTTGGGACTTACCTGCATCTAGTGAACCGAGGCAGGACGGGCTCTTCCCAGCCAACACCCTCAGCGCGAGTCCCCTGAGTGGGACACAGGAGACTGGAGTGGTACCTCTTAGCTCTATAAAGTGAGTTTCTAGGGGCAGTCAGGCTGGGGAAGAAAGGGTGTGATGATACATGGATGTCTTCCAGCCTGGAAATGAAAAGGGGGACGGTCCTCTGTTGGACTTGCTGCAACTTCTAATGCACATTGTGAAAAGCTCACAGTGTGCAGTGAAATCAGAGGAAGCCGTTTCAGTCCAGGAGAAGAGCCGTTACACCTGTGCATGACTGAAGGGAAGAATTGGGTTTCTAAAGGGATTGATGGAAGAATGGCGGTGCCGCGAGGTTGCGATTTTCCAAAGATGTTGCTGCTAAAAGGCTGTTGGTTTCCCCCATGGAGGGTGGAGGACATCAATGACAAGGATCTTCCTCTGTAAAACTCTGCCTGGAATGGAAGATAGAAAACCAAGATGGCGGATCAAACTATTTTCCTCAATTTTGTTTTATTTTGAAATCCCAGGAGAGGCCGGCGCCGGTTCTGGAACGTCGAACACATCTGCTCTGGTGGCAATAAAACGTCTTTTATTGACTTTTAATGTGTATTTCTCCTCTTTCCAGACACCAGCCCTCAATGTCATTGCTGTCATCTCAATTAGGCAAATCTAATTGGTTAGACTTCTAATTCCGCTCAAATCCTTAATCCTCCAAGTCACCGAGCCCGTCGTCTTTGAACTGCTGCAGAGTCAGCGAGGCTTTGATGGGGGAGTAGAAAACCATCTCCTGTATCCTGGAGAGTGTCAATATCTGGATGGTGAGAAGTGTGAGGAGCCGTCTGGCGGGGTTTATGTGTCACCAAGGTGTCTCACATACACATGGTGAGGGGCTCCGTGGTTTAGGTCTGCTATGGAGAAAAAAAACTTTGTTGTTTTCTCAGATCCTAATAAATCCTGTTCTGGGTCGGGATAAAGCCTCCATTTGGGGGTCCAAATCCTAACTGATAGCTAGACCTCAGTGATAATCTCAGATGAGCAGATGTTTTATGTTCAGGTGTAACGATAGCCATAGCAAGATATGGTCAGAGACTGCAGACATGATAAAAGAGAGGGTCAGAGACTGAGGACATGATACAAGAGATGGTCAGAGACTGAGGACATGATACAAGAGACGGTCAGAGACTGCAGACATGATACAAGAGAGGGTCAGAGACTGAGGACATGATACAAAAGATGGTCAGAGATTGAGGACATGATACAAGAGATGGTCAGAGACTGAGGACATGATACAGGAGATGATCAAAGACTGAAGACATGATACAGGAGATGATCAAAGACTGAAGACATGATACAGGAGATGATCAAAGACTGAAGACATGATACAGGAGATGATCAGAGACTGAAGACATGATACAGGAGATGATCAGAGATTGAGGACATGATACAAGAGATGGTCAGAGACTGAGGACATGATACAAGAGATGGTCAGAGACTGTAGACATGATACAAGACAGGGTCAGAGACTGCAGACATGATACAAGAGATGGTCAGAGACTGAGGACATGATACAAGAGAGGGTCAGAGACTGCAGACATGATACAAGAGATGATCAGAGACTGCAGACATGATACAAGAGATGATCAGAGACTGCAGACATGATACAAGAGATGATCAGAGACTGAAGACATGATACAGGAGATGATCAGAGACTGCAGACATGATACAAGAGATGATCAGAGACTGCAGACATGATACAAGAGATGATCAGAGACTGAAGACATGATACAGGAGATGATCAGAGACTGCAGACATGATACAAGAGATGGTCAGAGACTGAGGACATGATACAAGAGATGATCAGAGACTGCAGACATGATACAGGAGATGGTCAGAGACTGCAGACATGATACAAGAGATGATCAGAGACTGCAGACATGATACAAGAGACTGTCAGAGACTGCAGACACCACAGTTTCCCACATACACATGATGAGGGGTTCCGAGGTTTATGTCTGCTATGGAGGAAAGAAAAAAAACATTGTTGTTTTCTTAGACCTTGATACATCGTTTCCTGGATCCTGGAGCCCACAGACTTTTTAGAGCTTTGAGTGGGATAAAGCCTCCATTTCTGGGTCCAAAACTGATAGCTAGAGCTCTTTAATAATCTCAGACGAGAGCAGATATTTTATGTTAGGGTGTAAATATAGCCATAGCAATCCATGTAACTGCTATGGGGCCCAGCAAGAATGGGGGTCCCACAGTGTCTTCCTACATAATAAAATGTACAGGTTGCATTAGCCTGAATATATATACAATTTGAGAAGGTAAACAGGATTCTGTTTTTCCCTGAAAGGATTGCCTTGGGGGTGAAGAGAAGATAGCAATGGTCCTCTTAATAGTCCTGCTAATGGGGGCCCATAATGCACAGCTACACATCTGGTTCTTTGCTATGAACTTGCTGTACAAAGCTCTCCTGAATTGAAATTGTGTGTTTTTGCTGCTTTGCTGAATAAAACTGAAGGACAAATCTGTTTGGACTGTTCTTTGGTGTCCCTGTCTGGTGTATGGTTTACCACTGTACATACCTAATGAGTCTGCCCCCCCCCCCCAACATAACCTACGTGTAGCACCCCTCTGATACCCCAAAGGCAGAATAGGACCTCCAGAGGCCAGGGGAGGGCTAGCATTTCACACCAGGGCTTAATCCATGAAAATGGGGAGACTGAGAAAGGACATTGGGCGCCAGTCACTTTTGTCTTTTTAAAGCTTTATTGCAGAACGGTTAACGAGCGTTTTGAAAAACAAGCAACTTTTTAAAAAAAAATCCTGACTCGGTTTGCGAGTGTTGTCCCCAAAAACGATCAGAATTCAAGCTAATGTGGTGTGCAGTACCGCATTTGGCCAGAGGTGCGGGGGCGCCGGTGACACTCGGAATGGTTCAGAGCCGTTCGGAAATACTCAGTTCCCGAGGGTTTCCGAGTTCAGCCAAGCTGTCCCCGAGTATTTCTGAGGCTCTCCGGCGCCCCCCCACCTCTGGCCACATGCGGTATTGCATGCAATAGAAGTCAATGCGGAACGAATTATCTTCATTTCCATTGACTTCTATGGGGAAACTCGCTTTGATATGCAAGTTCTTTTGGATTAAAAGCATTCTCCTGGAACGGATTACGTTCGTATTCCATGGTTCCACTGTATATGTAAATAGTAGTGTTTTTATTCGCTAGAAAATTACTTAGAACCCCCAATTATATGGTTATTTTTCAGCACAGGCCTTAGAGCATGGATGCCCAACCTTTTGAAGAGCGAGGGCCACTTAAATGACTTGATAACCGGTCGCGGGCCACAATGAGCGGAGCGGGCGGATGACAGGTCTGTGTCCACTCTGCATATGGAGAGCAGACACAGACACAGCCCACTCTACTCTATGGGCCCTTCGATCCGATCCACCCAGGCGGAAGGGGATGGATCCCCTTCTGTTTTTTTTTTTTTTAGCGGATCAGATTGGAGGTGGGCGGTGCACCTGCGGATCCGTTTGAAAGCAGCCCAGTAACCACCGCAGAACAGATATGCCCATATTTGGCATCACTCCGCGTGTGACAGGAGCCGGCGCTATACAGGAAGCATCGTCTTATGAGGCTCTCTTCCGCAGTCGCACCCTTCTCTACCGCCGGCTTCATTCCCAACACTGATTGCTCTGGGATGACGGATCGGCGATCTGAGATCTGGGCTTGCCATCGAGCCATCCCAGAGCAGGAGTTTGCGGGCCACATCAGAGGGCTCCGCGGGCCACTGGTTGGGCACCCCTGCCTTCGAGAATAAAATAGTGGGCATTTTTTTATGCCACACACTTTTTGCGCAGCGTTTTTTCAAATGCATTTTTTTTTTAGAAAAAAAATAAACTTGATGAATAAATAAAAAAAACAATATATAACCCATTTTTTTTTAAATGATGTTTCGCCAAGTAAATAGATACCCAACATGTCAGGCTTTAAAATTGCGCACACTCTTGCCAAAACGCCAAACTTCAGTACTTAAAAATATCCATAGGCGACCCATAAAAATTTCTACCAGTTTAGAGTTACAGAGGAGGTATTGTGCTAGAATTATTGTTCTTGTTTAGACATTCGCGGCGATACCTCACATGTGTGGTTTGAACACCGGTTTTATCAGTGGGCGTGACCGACGTATGCGTTCACCACTGCGTGCAAGCATAGGGGGGGGACAGGGGCGAACATGAGAGGTCCTTTATATGGAGCGATCTGGGGTCTCTCCTCTACCATTAAAAAGCAAAAGATCTAAAAAAATAAAAAAAAAAGTTTGATCTTTTGCTTTAAAAAAAAAAAGCCTTGCTTACATGCTGGAGGAACCGGAAGTGACATCATGTCTTTGCTCCGGTCCTCCAAGAACATAGAGATGAGCGGAGGCCATCTTGCCTTCACTCATCTTTATTGCAAGGCACTGGTTTCCGAACGTCATCGATTGGTTAGGCAAGCCTTGAACCACCTGGAAGAACCTCGGTATTCCGCTCACTGACCAGGACGTCATTTGTCGGCGGGCCGGTTGGCAATTGGTTAAGCTTAGGGAAAAAAACTGATAAAAAACGATACAATTGGTCCGAGCGAAATACAGCCCAGCCAAAAACTAAATGCATTAAAACACAAAATGCACCAAAGACATCAATGCAATGCAAAGTTCTTGTGAACAATTATTTTAATTGACCTGTAATGTAAACTGAATTGTAAGGGGTCAGATTTTTATTGCTTAGGCAGAAAAAACCCGCCAAGGAGGAACTTAAGTGACCACATGAAGGCGCTAAAATTCCCCTTCCTGCACTCCGGCAAACACGAGGATTCCAATGGAAAGCTTCCATTAGAAGGGTTGTCATTTCTCGAAATAATGGGATTCTGTGTTGTGACTATTTTCAATACAGATCGCTATAAACGGAAGGCGTTGTCCATATTTCTCAGGAAACCATCAGCCCGGGCCGCGCTGACCGCGCCGTTTCTACAATTTCATTATGGCAGCAGACGTCTCGTCTGGCAGCAATAACCCCGCCACGCATCTAGTTCCATTTACTTTCAAGAACACTTGAAATGAGTAATTGGAGCAAAGACGCACCGTTCTGAATTCTGGCAGCCGGTGGGGGGAGGGGGGGTGCGTAGCGCAATGAACCCCCCCCCCCCCCTTATCACATTTTGTTCCTGGCTTCTCTTTGGGGACATTTACATAATGGTTTAAGAGCCGGTGATTCATGGGATTTGGGAGAATTCCCATCCTGCATTAGTAGATACAAGTTTCAGGCTCGGGAGGGGGCAGGGAGGCAGAGGGGGTCAGAATATGGAACGGAAAGGTGTTTGTGACAGTGGAGGCCCATCCCCTACCTGTGACAGTGCATCTGGGGAAGAACTACAGGTACCAGCAAGCCCTGAGAGATTGGTAGAGAGAGAGAGCCAGAGGAGAAAAGAGGAAGCTAATGTAGATAAGAAGGAAGAGAAGGATGAAAGAAAAGGAGGCAGAAAGAGATGGAAAGCAAAAGAACAAAGGAAGGAAGGGAGGGAAGGAAGGGAAGGAAGGAAGGAAGGGAAGGAAGGAAGGAAGGAAGGAAGGAAGGAAGGAAGGAAGGAAGGAAGGAAGGAAGGAAGGAAGGGCAGGGAAGGAAGGGCAGGGAAGGAAGGGCAGGGAAGGAAGGGCAGGGAAGGAAGGGCAGGGAAGGAAGGAAGGAAGGAAGGGCAGGGAAGGAAGGAAGGAAGGAAGGAAGGAAGGAAGGGCAGGGAAGGAAGGGAGGAAGGGCAGGGAAGGAAGGAAGGAAGGGCAGGGAAGGAAGGAAGGGCAGGGAAGGAAGGAAGGAAGGAAGGGCAGGGAAGAAAGGAAGGAAGGGCAGGGAAGAAAGGAAGGAAGGAAGGGCAGGGAAGAAAGGAAGGAAGGAAGGGCAGGGAAGAAAGGAAGGAAGGGCATGGAAGAAAGGAAGGAAGGGCAGGGAAGAAAGGAAGGGCAGGGAAGGAAGGAAGGAAGGAAGGAAGGAAGGAAGGAAGGAAGGAAGGAAGGAAGGAAATGACATTTAAAAAGCAAAGGGAAAAGAAAGAAGGGGAAAGTGAAAGGAAAGACAAAAAGAAAGAGAAAGAAAAAGAGGGGAAGGAAAAAGGAATAGGAAAAGGAAACAAAGAGCGAGAGGAAAGGAAATAAAAGGAAAGTAAAGAAAGGAACAGGAAAGAAAGGAAAAGGAAAGAAAAAGAAAGAAAGGGAATGGAATGAAAGAATTTGGAAATAAAGTGAAAGGAAAAGGAAAAGAAAGGAAAAGAAAAGGGAAAGGAAAGACAAAAGGAAAATAATGGAATTGAAAGAAAAGAGAAAGGAAAGGGAAATGAAAGAAAGAAACTAAAAAGTTAAAGAAAGAGAAGGACAGGATAGAAAGGGAAAGAAAAGGAAAGAAAGGTAATAGAAGGAAAGGAAAAGGAAAGGGAATGAAAAGAAAGTAAAAGGAAAGGAAAAATAAAGAAAGTGAATGGAAAGAAAGAAAAAGGAAATAACGTGAAAGGAAACAGGAAAGAAAGGAAAAGGTAAAGGAAAGCAAAGGAATGGAAAGGAAAGAGGAAGGAAATGGAAAAGAAAGGGAAAGGAAAGGAAAGGTAAAGAAAGAGAGGGAAAGGTAAAGAAAAAGGAAAAGGAAAGGGAATGAAAAGAAAGAGAGAAAGGAAAAGGAAAGCAAAGAATGGGAAAGGAAACAAAAGAAAAGAAAAGAAAATAGAAAGTAAAACAATAAAGAGGGAAAAGAGAGAGCGAGAAAAAAAGAGCGAGAAAGAGAGAGTTGAGCTTTAATGTCCTTCAATTAAAGCTCAACTCTGGGAAACCTGAAAGAAAAGAAAAAGGGAAAGAGAGAACGAGAAAGGAAGAGAGACAGAAATAAAAATATGAAGGAAGGTAAAGACAGAAATAGAAAGCGCAAGAGAGAGTGAAAGAAAGAAAGAAAAAAAAGAAGAGAATGAAAAGCGGGAAAGAAGAGAGTTCCCAAAAACAATAGAAAAGAAAATGTTGTTCAACTGAAGCTGAACTGGAAACCAGAAAGCAAGAAAAGAAAAGAAAGGAAAAGAAAAAGCAGACAGAGGAAAAGGAAAAGGAAGGGGTGGCTGGTTAGAAGAAGCAACCATTGTACACGTGTCTACGCAGCTTCAGAATGAGAACTTCATGTATAAGCCAACCTAGGAATGATTTTATCCATATCTGGCCCCAGGTCTCATCAATTATTGACAGGTTAGATGTTGGATCTCTGAATGGTCCATTAAGTGATATTCTGATAACTGCTCTGCAATCTCAATCTGTGAGGGAAAGGATCGTCTGGTGCGGCCGAATATCACAACGGGGCATGTGGGCAAAATCATTTTTGTATGGAGCTGGGTAAGATGACTAGAAGTCCCAGCAGACCGTACAAGAAAGAAACATGTCGCCCTGACCAATGCAATGCCTGCAACCTCTGTGCACCCCCCAGCCCCAGTTCTGCCACCTCTGTGCACCCCCCAGCCCCAGTTCTGCCACCTCTGTGCACCCCCCAGCCCCAGTTCTGCCACCTCTGTGCACCCCCCAGCCCTGCAATCTCTGTGCACCCCCCAGCCCCAGTTCTGCAATCTCTGTGCACCCCCAGCCCTGCAATCTCTGTGCACCCCCCAGCCCCAGTTCTGCCACCTCTGTGCACCCCCCAGCCCTGTAATCTCTGTGCACCCCCCAGCCCCAGTTCTGCCACCTCTGTGCACCCCCCAGCCCTGTAATCTCTGTGCACCCCCCAGCCCCAGTTCTGCCACCTCTGTGCACCCGGAGTACTCATCGAGAATATACCGGAGTACTCATCGAGAATATACCGGAGTACTCATCGAGAATATACCGGAGTACTCATCGAGAATATACCGGAGTACTCATCGAGAATATACCGGAGTACTTACCAATAAGTCCCTGGGACTATGCTAGAGTACTTACTGATCAGTGATTAGGACTATGCTAGAGTACTTACTGATCAGTGATTAGGACTATGCTAGAGTACTTACCCATCAGATACTAGGACTATACCAGAGACGGGGTGACACCATGTTTTACCACATCGGGTGACACCAACCCTAGGGACACCACTGCCCAGTTCCATCTCTCCCTGCTGTTCATGTGATGTGTGATATCAATACAGTCCACGTTTTCTACAATCAAGTCAAAGCAAGAGTCCTGGATCAGATGTGGTGGCTGGAATCCACAATACGTGACCCAAGGTCTGTAGAATAGGATTGAGGAAGTTCTTTTGACCAAAGTTGCTGGAGAAGAATGGAACTCAGATATAACCCATCAAAGAACGGACATAAGATTGCCAAAAGGAGAGCTTAGAGAAACTTCAGGAATAAAAAGGTCCTGTTTCTTTTTGTCTTTTTTTTTTTATAATGAACCAAATGCCAACACGTCTCGGGTATTAGGAAAGCCTTCATTAGGGCTGGGAATTAGGCTGAAATACCAAGTCAAGACTTCTTTGAGAGACCTTTTGAAAAGTATTTTTTCCAGTCACATGGCATAAAGTTTTATCCCCGAAGATCCATGAAATCTGAATAGGAAGACTTTGAAGGAATCAGACCAACCCTAATGGACCTAATACAGGGGGTCCAACCCGCTACTACAAGGGGGACCTAATAAAGGGGGTCCAACCCGCTGCTAGCAAGGGGGACCTTAATAAAGGGGGTCCAACCCGCTACTAGCAAGGGGGACCTAATAAGGGGGGTCCAACCCGCTACTAGCAAGATGGACCTAATAAAGGGGGTCAAACCCGCTACTAGCAAGGGGGACCTAATAAAGGTGCACCTAATAAAGGGGGTCCAACCCGCTACTAGCAAGGTGGACCTAATAAAGGGGCTCCAACCCGCTACTAGCAAGGTGGACCTAATAAAGGGGGTCCAACCCGCTACTAGCAAGGGGGATCTAATAAAGGGGGTCCAACCTGCTACTAGCAAGGGGGACCTAATAAAGGGGGTCCAACCCACTACTAGCAAGGGGGCCCTAATAAAGGGAGTCCAACCCGGTACTAGCAAGGGGGACCTAATAAAGGGGGTCCAACCCACTACTAGCAAGGTGTACCTAATAAAGTGGTCGGCGAGTGTATAACCCTCGGTGACCCAACATAGCTTAGTGTGTCGCTTGGGCTCTCTGGAACGGGGGTGTAAATCCTGAGCTTCCGCCGCTGAGAGTGACGGCACAGGAGGGAGCTTGCCCCAACTCCTGCAATCACTGAAGATTAAGACTAGGCTCCCTGTAGCGGCACATCAATGCTGTCCCTAGGATGAATGTGTAAGTGGCAACCTTAGGCTGGACTCCAGCCAGGCCACACGTCCAACGCATTTCGCTACACAATCTATGACCTAAGCTCCGAGGGGCGGAGCGAAACGCGTTGGGTGGGGCGTGGCCTGGCCGGAGTCAAGGCTGAGTTTGTCTCTTTTACACTCGTCTTAGGGACAGCATCGATGTGCGGCTACAGGGAGTCCTTTCTTAACCTTCAGTGTATAACCCTCCCTTACTCTATACAAAACGGAAAATAAAAAAGTTTTGCTACTATAATATGGACTTGTAAAGGCCGGGGGGACACCAGTGGGCCTCCAGTATGAATTCAGATTTAATAAAAATTTGATATTTTTTGAATTTAGGTTTGGAATTTCTGTTCATTGCTCCATCAGGTTATAATCGATCCCCAACGCGCCTGCAGTAACTTTGAATTCTCATTCCTATAGAAGCCACGACGGTATAAGAGACCGCCGAGAAGCCATCAGTCACCAGATATGCGTTCAACGACTAGAACATTAAGCGGAATAATCCTTTATGTGCCCGCAATGCGTTTGACAGTTCATAGTCAAATTTGAGGTTCCATTTAAACATGTGCATTGATTGCGGACGGTCCCCTCCCATCCATCACCGGCTGCCATCCATCATTCCCCGGGCCCGCCAAAGCCCCGCCAAAGCCCCTTCAGACTCAGACGGTTCCTGCTCGTCGCCCGCACACGTCCGTACATCACCGTCTTCCACTCGCAATGGGGACCGGATTTATTGCCCAATCTGTGGCTGATAATGTGCTCTTTCTTCGGCGTTCTATAAATCTTCCGCTTGTGTCTCGGAGCCCAAAGGTAGATGAATATAACTGTACAATATTCAGGCTGCCAGACTGGCACTACGGAGATGTGCTTGTATATTTACTTGTACCCGTAATATTTTCTGTCAGGCTCTGCGGACTCTGCAGATGAGAAAATAAAGAGCGCGCCCTCGCACTCAGTCTGGAACAATTACAAAAAATAAAAACTAAAATGCCGTCTGTAGCCTAAAGTGCATCCAAACTCAAAGACAACAACGCAATACAATGGCGGAGCTTACCAACCCTTAGATATGGTGACCACATTGGTTTCCTTTTTTAGGCTTTATGTCTTTTATTTTTACCTGGTGATCCGGCCAATAACACACTTCTTCCCCACTTCAAAATATATACAGAGGGGGAAAACAATGATTCCATCCCCTGCAGATTGTGTAAGTTTTGCCCCCCTTACATAGAAATGAAGGGTCTATAATTTTTATCATAGGTGTATTTTATATGATAAAGACAGAATATCCAGTTAGAACCATTGAGGGTTCCTAAGTTTACAGTTATGTTACAGAAAGAGGGAAACCCTCCCTTACAAACAAACACTATCCTCTAATATAGTGTACAACAACAATGGGACTTCCATTCCTTGTTAAAAAAGTATGGTTCTACAGTTAATGATTCAAGGGTGTTCTAATGGCCGGTGGCGGATGTCATCTGCCCTGTTTGATCTTGCTCTCCCCCCTTGTTGAGGAGACTGGGATCAAACCTGGCCTTGGGTCTAACCCAAGGCTGTTACTGACGACAAGGGGCTTATACCCCCTTTCCCCCCCCTTTCTCCCCCCCCCTTGTTATTACAATTTAGCTTTCATTAACAATATAAGTGACTTGTTCTAATATTGTTTTCTCCATTTTGTAGGACAGTACCTATTCAGGTTGTAAACTCCATCTCTACTCTCTACCTCTCTTTCTTTCCCTTTCTCTCTCCTCTTCTTAAATCTTTCCCTTGGAGTCCCTCGGTCCTGGGTCCTGACCACTAAGTGAACTTTGCCAGTTGGACAACCCTGAGACCATCCTCTGGGGCATAGGTGAGTGAGTTTATTGCTTCTTGAGTGCACCATGGCGAACCAGAATACAGACCTCCCCTTTAAAATTGTTACACATAATGTTTAGGGATTTAATTCTCCAGTTAAACGCAGAATGGCTTTTCAACACTACAAATCCCTACACACAGATGTGCTTTTCCTTCAAGAAACGCACTTTCCTTCGAATTACAATCCTAAATTTCTACACCACTACTACCCCCACTTTTATCTAGCGAACGGCCCGGGTAAGACTGGGGGGGGGTGGCAATATGTTTTTCCAAGCGGGTCTCCTTTTCACTGGAGAAACAAATTAGTGATCCAGAGGGCAGATACCTAGCATTAATAGGAAACCTAGAGGGCTCCCGCGTTACCTTAATTTCTTACTATGCACCCAACACAGGCCAACTACCTTTTTTTCGTAAACTACTGCACACCGTGTCCCCTGACCTAGGAGGAGTTGTTCTCTTTGGAGGAGACTCCAATGTGGCCCTAGACTCTATTTTCGACAAAACCAGGAGACCCTCATCGGCTCCACGACACTTCCCCAAAGTTGGATCTAAATTAGCCAAAATGTTATATCATCACAACTTGATCGACGTCTGGAGAGAGTTAAACCCATCCAGGAAAGATTATACATTCTTTTCCCATGACCACAATACCTACTCCAGAATAGACCACTTTTTCACAAACCCCACAAGTGTTCCCCTTTTTCGGGCCAGTAAAATAGGGGAAGTGACTTGGTCAGATCACTCCTTGCTTTGGACCACGTGTGACTCTCTACGAGACACTAGGGGTCCGGCTCCCTGGAGAATAAATGATTCTCTTCTGAGCAACCCTTCCGTCTGTTTTGATGTGGAGCAGCACCTTAAGGAATATTTCTCATTGAATGACTCGGAAGATACTTCCCCTGTGACCAACTGGGCTGCTCACAAGGCCACAATTAGAGGATATCTCATACAAATAGCGTCCCGAATTAAGAAACACTCTAACTCATTAATAAAGGAAAAAGAACGGGAATTAAATGATCTATTGTCCCAGCACAAACAGTGCCCTGACCTAGACTTGAGAGACAAAATAGATTCCACTAGGTTGGAATTAAACCTTTGCTTGACAACTAAAGCGGAAAAAAGCCTTAGATGGACCCAGGCTTCCTTCTATACGTTGAAGGATAAACCTGGTACTATGCTGGCTCGCAGACTAACGCCTAGGACCCGTCGGACGGTACCCCCAAAACTCAGACAGCCTAATGGAAACTTGACACAGAACCCACAAATTATCACAAAATTGTTCCACTCCTACTATACTTCCTTATACTCTACACAGGAGGCCCCCCTCCCGGAGCCCTGGATGACTTTTTTAAAGACGTGGCCCTACCATCTTTCTCGGATTCTCACCGAGAGGTCTTGGAGGGAGACATCACCGTAACAGAAATATTGTCTGCAATAAAACAGGCTGATGCGTCCAGGACTCCGGGGCCGGATGGCTTCTCAGCCTCTTATTATAAGAAATTTGCTCCACTATTGGCACCTCATCTACTAAAATTCTTTAATGCCCTTCGTGACGGGGAGCAACTTGATACAGATTCTAACAGAGCTCACATCAGTCTGATCCCCAAGCCAGACAAGGATCATAGTGAAGTGGCAAACTATCGCCCGATATCACTGATCAATAGCGACCTGAAGCTACTCACAAAAATCTATGCAAACCGATTTAATACATTTCTGGCGCAATATATCCATATAGACCAAGTGGGATTTGTCACGGGGCGGCAAGCTGCTGACCAGATCCGACGGGCCACTGATCTGATTTCTATTTTACGCTCTGATTGGGATGGGATGGGCGCTAGGCGAGGAATGCTTTTGTCATTGGACCTTCACAAGGCCTTTGACTCCATTTCCTGGCCCATTCCTCTTCCATACATTGAGACAGTGGAACTGCGGGCCTAAATTTATGAGCCTTATTGGCACATTATACTCTAATCCTTCGGCCAACATTCTTGCATATGGACACAAGTCGGATCTTATACAGATAAAGAAAGGAACCAGGCAGGGATGCCCTCTCTCGCCTCTCCTTTTTGTTCTGGCGATCGAATCACTGGCAGCGGCAATCCGTGCTAACCCCAACATTCATGGGGTACCTAGCGGCGGCAGGACACATAAATGTGCTTTATTCGCCGACGACTTGTTATTATTTGTAACAGATCCGATTACAACTCTACCTAATTTATTTGCTACACTCTCTAGATTTGAAACTGTCTCTGGTCTACGAGTTAACCAATCTAAATCTGAAGCGTTGGACATAAACCTTCCTGGCCCGGTACGGGATGCAATACAACAGTCGTTTCCCTTTAAATGGTGCACACAGGCACTCCCTTATCTGGGAATTAAACTTACTCGGGATGTCTCTGCACTGTTTCAGGTTAATTATACCCCACTTTTTAAGTCCATTGAACAAGAACTAAAGAACTGGCAGTCACATGATCTTTCCTGGATGGGTAGAATAGCAGCCATAAAGATGACGGTACTCCCCCGAATCCTCTACTATTTCCGATCATTACCGATCCCGATACCATCTGCATTCCTTAAAAAACTTCAGACGCTAATATATAAATACATTTGGGGTGGTAGGGGATGCAGAGTAGCTCACTCCACTCTCTATATTTCCAAAGGGAAGGGAGGACTGGGAGTTCCCCATTTCGTGAAATATTATAGGGCGGCCCAACTGGTACAACTTTACCAAATTTTTTCTACAACATACCAACCAGACTGGGTTCGGTTGGAAGCACAGGCCAGTCCCTCATTACCAATAGACCTTCTGCTGTGGCTCCCGACAAGAGAACGTCGGGCCATATTGTGCCCTTCCTTATCCCACTCCCTGCGTCTGTGGGACACGGTGAACAAAATACACTCATTGAAATCTCCTCATTCTCCTGTAGCCCCTATACTCAATAACCCACACTTCCCTCCAGGACAAAATCCCCAGCAATTTACGTGGTGGGTTAACAAAGGCCTTTATAGGATAGCACACTTCATAGATCACAAAGGGATCAGGCAACAGGCTTATTTTCGAGAGACATTACAGATGCCACAGACGGAATCTTTCCGTCTATATCAAATCACTCACTTCATCAAATCCCTAGCTACTGATCTGATAGACATAACTACTAGGACCTTGTTTGAGAATAAATGCTTACGCAGAACTGAGTCACGGGGAGGGATCTCTGAGCTCTATGCCCTCTTCAATACCCAACAGACCAAACTTTCATACCAAATAGCATGGAAATCTGATCTAGGAGAGACTATAGAGGAGGAGATATGGGGGAAATGGTCGACCATGGTGCATAAGGGAATACTTAATACTTCCCTGGTGGAGGGAAACTACAAGGTGTTGTCCAGGTGGTACCTTGTCCCGGCGAGGCTGGCGAGGATGTACCCCGGAACTTCACCCCTTTGCTTTAGAGGATGCGGGCAGGAGGGTACCATGTTACATGTTTGGTGGTCCTGTCCCAAGATCCAGCGCTTCTGGATCAGAGTATTCACCTTGGCCTACTCAGTGACAGGACAAAATCTACCTAAAAATCCCAAGACGGCGCTATTTGCAGACTTGCCGGATGGGACCCCTAGATATCTCCGAACTCTCATCTTCTTTATTTTTTCAGCAGCTACAGTGCCTTGCAAAAGTATTCGGCCCCCTTGAACTTTTCAACCTTTTGCCACATTTCAGGCTTCAAACATAAAGATATAAAATTTTAATTTTTTGTGAAGAATCACCAACAAGTGGGACACAATTGTGAAGTGGAACGAAATCTATTGGATATTTTTAACTTTTTTAGCAAATAAAAAACTGAAAATTGGTGCGTGCAAAATGATTCGGCCCCTTTACTTTCAGTGCAGAAAACTCACTCCAGAAGTTCAGCGAGGATCTCTGAATGATCCAATGTTGTCCTAAATGACTGATGGTGATAAATAGAATCCACCTGTGTGTAATCAAGTCTCTGTATAAATGCACCTGCTCTGTGATAGTCTCAGGGTTCTGTTGAAAGCGCAGAGAGCATCATGAAGACCAAGGAACACACCAGGCAGGTCCGTAATATTGTTGTGGAGGAGTTTAAAGCCGGATTTGGATACAAAAAGATTTCCCAAGCTTTAAACATCCCAAGGAGCACTGTGCAAGCGATCATTTTGAAATGGAAGGAGTATCAGACCACTGCAAATCTACCAAGACCTGGCTGTCCCTCTAAACTTTCAGCTCAGACATGGAGAAGACTGATCAGAGATGCAGCCAAGAGGCCCATGATCACTCTGGATGAACTGCAGAGAACTACAGCTGAGGTGGGAGAGTCTGTCCATAGGGCAACAATCAGTCGTACACTGCACAAATCTGCCCTTTATGGAAGAGTGGCAAGAAGAAAGCCATTTCTCAAAGATATCCATAAAAAGTCTCGTCTAAAGTTTGCCACAAGCCACCTGGGAGACTCACCAAACATGTGGAAGAAGGTTCTCTGGTCCGATGAAACCAAAATCCAACTTTTTGGCCACAATGCAAAACGATATGTTTGGCGTAAAAGCAACACAGCTCATCACACTCAACACACCATCCCCACCGTGAAACATGGTGGTGGCAGCATCATGGTTTGGGCCTGCTTTTCTTCAGCAGGGACAGGGAAGATGGTTAAAATTGAGGGGAAGATGGATGCAGCCAAATACAGGACCATTCTGGATGAAAACCTGTTGGAGTCTGTAAAAGACCTGAAACTGGGACGGAGATTTATCTTCCAACAAGACAATGATCCCAAACATACAGCAAAATCTACAAAGGAATGGTTCACAAATAAACGTATCCAGGTGTTAGAATGGCCAAGTCAAAGTCCAGACCTGAATCCAATCGAGAATCTGTGGAAAGAGCTGAAAACTGCTGTTCACAAACGCTCTCCATCCAACCTCACTGAGCTCGAGCTGTTTTGCAAGGAAGAATGGGCAAGAATTTCAGTCTCTCGATGTGCAAAACTGATAGAGACATACCCCAAGCGACTTGCAGCTGTAATCGCAGCAAAAGGTGGCTCTACAAAGTATTAACACAAGGGGGCCAAATCATTTTGCACGCCCCACTTTTCATTTTTTTATTAGTTAAAAAAGTTTCAACAATCCAATAGATTTCCTTCCACTTCACAATTGTGTCCCACTTGTTGGTGATTCTTCACAAAAAATAAAAATTTTATATCTTTATGTTTGAAGCCTGAAATGTGGCAAAAGGTTGAAAAGTTCAAGGGGGCCGAATACTTTCGCAAGGCACTGTACAATCACAATATCACGAACATGGAAAACTCCAGTGGTCAACCTTGCACTGGTAAAGAATAAAATATCTTGGATCATGGTCAACGAAAAATTGGCCAGTATCCTTAAAGACAGACAGGCCAGATTTGACAGGGTGTGGTCCCCCTGGATCAAATACCTCCAAGCCCCATAGTCTCTAGAACTGTATGGTGGGGGACCCAGGCCGAGGGAAACGGCTTCTTCTTTGGATTCTGGACCTTTATCTTTTTTTCTCTTTCTCTCCTTTCCATTCTCCTCCTTCATCTTAACCTTACTTTATATCACTTCTCTTCTCCCCTCCCTTTCTTCTTTTTTTTATGTTTAAAAAACTCTACTTATGGATACATGTGGAGAGTTATGAAGCCTCTCTTGGCCCCGAGGGAGGAACAAGGTAAACTCATTTTAAAGGCCTAACCTCCTTTGACATCAAGGGCCCTGATACTGAGATGTACTAAAGGTACTACAACTTGATTTAATATTACCAAGAAGTTAAGAGTGCTCCGCTTACGGGGCAAATTTATCTTCTTTATCCCCCCCCCCCCCCCCTTTTTTTTTTTTTTTTCCTTCGTGTTCTGTACAACACTTTTGTGTCATTTAACAGAAAATATGTTTGCTGACTGATTGTTCATGCCATTTTGTATAATTTGCAAAACCTTTAATAAAGAAAAATTGAAAAGACAGAATATCAACCAAAGATCCAGAAAAATCACACAATACAAATGTTATAAATGGAGTTGCAGTTCAGTGAGTAAAATAAGTATTTGACCCCCTTAGTAGTTGGTGGAGAAACCCTTGTTGGGGATCACAGAGGTCAGACGTTTCTTGTAGGTGGTGATCAGTTTCCACACATCTCAGGAGGGATTTTCTCTTCTCTACAGATCTTCTCTAAATCCTGAAGGTTTCTTGGCAACTCGAAGTTTCATCTCCTCCATACATTTTCTATAGGATTAAGGTCTGGAGACTGGATAGGCCACTCCATGACCTTAATATGCTTCTTCTTGAGCCCCTCCCTTGTTGCCTTGGTGATATGTTTTGGGTCATTGTCATGCTGGAAGACCCATCCATGACCCATCTTCAGTGTTCTGGATGAGGGAAGAAGGTTCTCCTCCAAGATCTTACAATACATGGCCCCGTCCATTGGCCCCTCAATGCGGCAAAGTCGGCCTGAACCTTTATCAGAGAAACACCCCAAAGCATCATGTTTCCACCTCCGTGTGTGACTGTAGGGATGATGTGTGACTGTAGGGATGATGTGTGACTGTAGGGATGATGTGTGACTGTAGGGATGATGTGACTGTAGGGATGATGTGACTGTAGGGATGGTGTGTGACTGTAGGGATGATGTGACTGTAGGGATGATGTGACTGTAGGGATGGTGTGTGACTGTAGGGATGGTGTGTGACTGTAGGGATGATGTGTGACTGTAGGGATGGTGTGTGACTGTAGGGATGATGTGACTGTAGGGATGGTGTGTGACTGTAGGGATGATGTGTGACTGTAGGGATGGTGTGTGACTGTAGGGATGATGTGACTGTAGGGATGATGTGTGACTGTAGGGATGATGTGACTGTAGGGATGATGTGACTGTAGGGATGATGTGTGACTGTAGGGATGATGTGTGACTGTAGGGATGATGTGTGACTGTAGGGATGGTGTGTGACTGTAGGGATGATGTGACTGTAGGGATGATGTGTGACTGTAGGGATGATGTGT
Source organism: Lithobates septentrionalis (assembly GCA_037952835.1). Classification (NCBI taxonomy): domain Eukaryota; kingdom Metazoa; phylum Chordata; class Amphibia; order Anura; family Ranidae; genus Lithobates; species Lithobates septentrionalis. Next base: position 72,766 of record JBBDGP010004830.1, on the reverse strand, counting down.
GACTGTAGGGATGATGTGTGACTGTAGGGATGATGTGACTGTAGGGATGGTGTGTGACTGTAGGGATGATGTGTGACTGTAGGGATGATGTGTGACTGTAGCGATGATGTGTGACTGTAGGGATGATGTGACTGTAGGGATGATGTGACTGTAGGGATGGTGTGTGACTGTAGGGATGATGTGACTGTAGGGATGATGTGTGACTGTAGGGATGATGTGTGACTGTAGGGATGGTGTGTGACTGTAGGGATGATGTCTGACTGTAGGGATGATGTGTGACTGTAGGGATGATGTGACTGTAGGGATGATGTGACTGTAGGGATGATGTGTGACTGTAGGGATGGTGTGTGACTGTAGGGATGATGTGTGACTGTAGGGATGGTGTGTGACTGTAGGGATGGTGTGTGACTGTAGGGATGATGTGTGACTGTAGGGATGATGTGTGACTGTAGGGATGATGTGTGACTGTAGGGATGGTGTGTGACTGTAGGGATGATGTGACTGTAGGGATGGTGTGTGACTGTAGGGATGATGTGTGACTGTAGGGATGGTGTGTGACTGTAGGGATGATGTGTGACTGTAGGGATGATGTGTGACTGTAGGGATGATGTGTGACTGTAGGGATGATGTGACTGTAGGGATGGTGTGTGACTGTAGGGATGATGTGTGACTGTAGGGATGATGTGTGACTGTAGCGATGATGTGTGACTGTAGGGATGATGTGACTGTAGGGATGATGTGACTGTAGGGATGGTGTGTGACTGTAGCGATGATGTGTGACTGTAGGGATGATGTGACTGTAGGGATGATGTGACTGTAGGGATGGTGTGTGACTGTAGGGATGATGTGTGACTGTAGGGATGATGTGTGACTGTAGGGATGATGTGTGACTGTAGGGATGGTGTGTGACTGTAGGGATGATGTCTGACTGTAGGGATGATGTGTGACTGTAGGGATGATGTGACTGTAGGGATGATGTGACTGTAGGGATGATGTGTGACTGTAGGGATGGTGTGTGACTGTAGGGATGATGTGTGACTGTAGGGATGGTGTGTGACTGTAGGGATGGGGTGTGACTGTAGGGATGGTGTGTGACTGTAGGGATGATGTGTGACTGTAGGGATGATGTGACTGTAGGGATGATGTGTGACTGTAGGGATGGTGTGTGACTGTAGGGATGGTGTGTGACTGTAGGGATGATGTGTGACTGTAGGGATGATGTGACTGTAGGGATGGTGTGTGACTGTAGGGATGGTGTGTGACTGTAGGGATGGTGTGTGACTGTAGGGATGATGTGTGACTGTAGGGATGATGTGACTGTAGGGATGGTGTGTGACTGTAGGGATGGTGTGTGACTGTAGGGATGGTGTGTGACTGTAGGGATGATGTGTGACTGTAGGGATGATGTGTGACTGTAGGGATGATGTGTGACTGTAGGGATGATGTGACTGTAGGGATGATGTGTGACTGTAGGGATGGTGTGTGACTGTAGGGATGATGTGTGACTGTAGGGATGATGTGTGACTGTAGGGATGGTGTGTGACTGTAGGGATGGTGTGACTGTAGGGATGTGTGACTGTAGGGATGATGTGACTGTAGGGATGATGTGACTGTAGGGATGATGTGTGACTGTAGGGATGGTGTGTTACTGTAGGGATGATGTGTGACTGTAGGGATGATGTGTGACTGTAGGGATGGTGTGTGACTGTAGGGATGGTGTGACTGTAGGGATGTGTGACTGTAGGGATGATGTGACTGTAGGGATGATGTGACTGTAGGGATGATGTGACTGTAGGGATGATGTTCTTGGGGTCATAGTCAGCATTTTTCTTCCTCCAAACACGGCGAGTTGAGTTGATGCCAAAGATCTGAATTTTGGTCTCCTCTGACCACAGAACTTTCTCCTTCTCTGAATCATTTAGATTTTCATTGGCAAACTTCAGACGTTCCTCTCCATGTGTCTTCCTGAGGAGGACTCGCCGTGTTTGGAGGAAGAAAAATGCTAACTATGACCCTAAGAACATCATCCCTACAGTCACATCATCCCTACAGTCACACATCATCCCTACAGTCACACATCATCCCTACAGTCACATCATCCCTACAGTCACACATCATCCCTACAGTCACACATCATCCCTACAATCACGCATCATCCCTACAGTCACACATCATCCCTACAGTCACATCATCCCTACAGTCACACATCATCCCTACAGTCACATCATCCCTACAGTCACATCATCCCTACAGTCACACATCATCCCTACAGTCACACATCATCCCTACAGTCACATCATCCCTACAGTCACACATCATCCCTACAGTCACACATCATCCCTACAGTCACACACCATCCCTACAGTCACACATCATCCCTACAGTCACACATCATCCCTACAGTCACATCATCCCTACAGTCACACATCATCCCTACAGTCACACATCATCCCTACAGTCACACATCATCCCTACAGTCACATCATCCCTACAGTCACATCATCCCTACAGTCACATCATCCCTACAGTCACATCATCCCTACAGTCACATCATCCCTACAGTCACACCATCCCTACAGTCACACATCATCCCTACAGTCACATCATCCCTACAGTCACATCATCCCTACAGTCACACAACATCCCTACAGTCACACATCATCCCTACAGTCACACATCATCCCTACAGTCACACGGAGGTGGAAACATGATGATTTGGGGTGTTTCTCTGATAAAGGTACAGGCCGACTTTGCCGCATTGAGGGGCCAATGGACGGGGCCATGTATTGTAAAATCTTGGAGGAGAACCTTCTTCCCTCATCCAGAACACTGAAGATGGGTCATGGATGGGTCTTCCAGCATGACAATCACCCAAATCATACCGCCAAGGCAACAAGGGAGGGGCTCAAGAAGAAGCACATGAAGGTCATGGAGTGGCCTATCCAGTCTCCAGACCTTAATCCTATAGAAAATGTATGGAGGAGCTGAAACTTCGAGTTGCCAAGAAACCTTCAGGATTTAGAGAAGATCTGTAAAGAAGAGAAAACCCCTCCTGAGATGTGTGGAAACTGATCACCACCTACAAGAAACGTCTGACCTCTGTGATCACCAACAAGGGTTTCTCCACCAACTACTAAGGGGATCAAATACTTATTTTACTCCATTTATAACATTTGTATTGTGTGATTTTTCAGGATTTTTGGTTGATATTCTGTCTCTATCATATAAAATACACCTATGATAAAAATTATAGAACCTTCATTTCTATGTAAGGGGGCAAAACTTACACAATCTGCAGGGGAGACGATCAGTATTCTCCCCCCACTGTATATTTTTATTGTATTTATTTTAGATTTATGTATTAAGTATTCATTATTCATGCCAGCGTGACGCTGGGAGGGACCTGTGGGTACGTCAGGCGCATATAAGACACCTCCCTCTAATAAAGCCTGTTCAGTTGCACACTTGGACACGTTGCACTCCACATGTGGACCATATTAGGTCATTATTTTGGTGATCCTATCACAGTGTTTTTCTAGTCAGATCTTTCTTCACTTTTTTTTTTTTTTTTTACTTCTCTTGGGCCATTGCATGATGGTTTTTGTAACAATCTGCCCATCTTCTTCTGTCTATACCGGGTCACGGTCTATTACTACAATTCTAGACCCCTTTATAGACATTTTTGGAGACATTACTCCCCACCACTACCACTGAGTATAATATGGAGATTTTCAACTCTTTTTCTGGGGACATTGCGTATGCGCCTGATTTGCGCATGGGTTCACTATACCTCAGCCCCCGGCACAGACTATTCCATTGGCTCTTGTCTCGCAGTAACGCGTATTTCTGAATTTTAACCTTATGTAAGTAATACAATCCAATACTAGATCATCTGTTCTTTTGCAGACATGTTTAGGCATCCGCTCCTGAGGAAGTGGTTATCCACGAAACACGTTGAGCATTTTATAAGGCAGCCATGTTTTTAATAGAAACCATCTTTCACCTAGACGACACCATGAATTTGTATCATTCCTACCAATCCCCATTATATATGAGTACAACCATATCACTATTGGGAACTGCAATGTGCTGCTGAGTTATGTGTATACATGTGAATTATAATATGTTTTTGGCATGTATATATATGAAATCATTATCTGACAAAAGTAAGTACACCCCTCAGTGACATGTTTGTAAATCTTTTCTTCTATCTTTTCATGTGACAACACTGAAGAAATGACACTTGTCTACAATGTAAAGTAGTGAGTGTACAGCTTGTATAACAGTGTAAATTTGCTGTCCCCTCAAAATAACTCAACACACAGCCATTCATGTCTAAACCGCTGGCAACAAAAGTCAGTACACCCCTAAGTGAAAATCTCTAAATTGGGCCCAATTAGCCATTTTCCCTCCCCCGGTGAAAGTATACTGACTGCAATGTGCTATGGTATCTGTATATGTTAATATTTTTACAAAGTTTGTATCACTTGTCTCATCTTAAGTCCTAACCCCCCCCCCCCCCCCCGTATATTTATTTTTATATTGCATTATATAATTATTTATATAGTAACATAGTTAGTCAGGTTGAAAAAAGACACAAGTCCATTGAGTTCAACCATAAAAATAAATAAATAAAATAAAAAATATCGTAAAATTTCATATACACAATCCTATACCCGCAGTTGATCCAGAGGAAGGCAAAAAAACCCCAGAAAAGCAGGATCCAGTTTGCTACAGCAGGGAAAAAATTCCTTCCTGATCCCCCGAGAGGCAATTGGATATTCCCTGGATCAACTTTACCTATAAATGTTACTATCCAGTTATATTCTGTACATTTAGGAAAGAATCCAGACCTTTTTATAGAAATCTACAGAGCTGGCCAGATCACCTCTGGAGGGCGTCTATTCCACATTTTCACAGCTCTTACTGTGAAGAAACCTTTCCGTATTTGGAGACTAAATCTTTTTTCCTCTAGATGTAAAGAGTGCCCCCTTGTCCTCTGTGATGGCCTTAAAGTGAATAACTCAACACCAAGTTCACTATATGGACCCCTTATATATTTATACATGGCGATCATATCCCCCCTTATATATTTATACATGGAGATCATATCCCCCTTATGTATTTATACATGGAGATCATATCCCCCCCTTATATATTTATACATGGAGATCATATCCCCCTTATGTATTTATACATGGAGATCATATCCCCCCCTTATGTATTTATACATGGAGATCATATCCCCCCCTTATGTATTTATACATGGAGATCATATCCCCCCTTATGTATTGATACATGGAGATCATATCCCCCTTTATGTATTTATACATGGAGATCATATCCCCCCTTATGTATTTATACATGGAGATCATATCCCCCCCTTATGTATTTATACATGGAGATCATATCCCCCCTTATGTATTTATACATGGAGATCATATCCCCCCCTTATGTATTTATACATGGAGATCATATCCCCCCTTATGTATTTATACATGGAGATCATATCCCCCCTTATGTATTTATACATGGAGATCATATCCCCCCTTATGTATTTATACATGGAGATCATATCCCCCCCTTATGTATTTATACATGGAGATCATATCCCCCCTTATGTATTTATACATGGAGATCATATCCCCCCTTATGTATTTATACATGGTGATCATATCCCCCCCTTATATATTTATACATGGAGATCATATCCCCCCCTTATATATTTATACATGGAGATCATATCCCCCCCTTATATATTTATATATGGTGATCATATCCCCCCCTTATGTATTTATACATGGAGATCATATCCCCCCTTATATATTTATACATGGAGATCATATCCCCCTTTATGTATTTATACATGGAGATCATATCCCCCTTATGTATTTATACATGGAGATCATATCCCCCTTATGTATTTATACATGGAGATCATATCCCCCCTTATATATTTATACATGGAGATCATATCCCCCCTTATGTATTTATACATGGAGATCATATCCCCCCTTATGTATTTATACATGGTGATCATATCTCCCCTTATGTATTTATACATGGAGATCATATCCCCCTTTATGTATTTATACATGGAGATCATATCCCCCTTATGTATTTATACATGGTGATCATATCTCCCCTTATGTATTTATACATGGAGATCATATCCCCCCTTATGTATTTATACATGGAGATCATATCCCCCCTTATGTATTTATACATGGAGATCATATCCCCTCTTATGTATTTATACATGGAGATCATATCCCCCCTTATGTATTTATACATGGAGATCATATCCCCCCTTATGTATTTATACATGGAGATCATATCCCCCCCTTATGTATTTATACATGGAGATCATATCCCCTCTTATGTATTTATACATGGAGATCATATCCCCCCTTATATATTTATACATGGAGATCATATCCCCCCTTATGTATTTATACATGGAGATCATATCCCCCCCTTATGTATTTATACATGGAGATCATATCCCCCCTTATGTATTTATACATGGAGATCATATCCCCCCTTATGTATTTATACATGGAGATCATATCCCCCCTTATGTATTTATACATGGAGATCATATCCCCCCCTTATGTATTTATACATGGAGATCATATCCCCCCTTATGTATTTATACATGGAGATCATATCCCCCCTTATGTATTTATACATGGTGATCATATCCCCCCCTTATATATTTATACATGGAGATCATATCCCCCCCTTATATATTTATACATGGAGATCATATCCCCCCCTTATATATTTATATATGGTGATCATATCCCCCCCTTATGTATTTATACATGGAGATCATATCCCCCCTTATATATTTATACATGGAGATCATATCCCCCTTATGTATTTATACATGGAGATCATATCCCCCTTATGTATTTATACATGGAGATCATATCCCCCTTATGTATTTATACATGGAGATCATATCCCCCCTTATATATTTATACATGGAGATCATATCCCCCTTTATGTATTTATACATGGAGATCATATCCCCCCTTATGTATTTATACATGGAGATCATATCCCCCTTTATGTATTTATACATGGAGATCATATCCCCCCTTATGTATTTATACATGGAGATCATATCCCCCCTTATGTATTTATACATGGAGATCATATCCCCCCTTATGTATTTATACATGGAGATCATATCCCCCCTTAATCTCCTCTTCTCAAGAGTGAATAAAAAATTCCCTTTTGAATTTATTGAAATTTTTAATTTAATATGATATATTTTTATGTTTTATGATTATATATATTTCTATATTTCTTTGTATTTGGTGATAAATTGTCACTTATAATCCACACCTCCCCACTTCTCAGTGTCTGGACCATTTACACCCAATTATACGCCATTTAGCGATTACCCTCCCTACGTCTCTTTCTGTAAATTGCGACATTTAAACGATGGCTCTGAGATTTTTTTCCGATCCTCAGTCCCTGGAAGGACTGTCTGATTAATACGAGGCAGGCTAATTGTGAGTTACAATACAACGTCATGGAAATGTATCATTATACATCCATCGGATCCTTGGATGAGAAGCGAAGCCCGTCCTCCCTGGACCATGTAAAGGCGAGGTGACACCTTAAGATGGAGTCACACGTAACTTGGACGGCGCTAATGGCTTGTAGATATCAAAGGTCAGCCGGTTTAAAACAAAGAATTGTTTCATTTTCAATCACAGAACACTTTCCACAATGATATGATAATATCACAGAGATCGACGTTCCGGAATGTCAGAAGATTTGTGAAATGATTCCCTCTCTCTTCTACTGAGACGAACAAACATTCACCGCTTCCTGCAGCTTTGTAGACGGTGTGTCACCTACTGTTTGCTGATTGGACTCCTAGAAAACATGACCAGACTGGTGACAATGACCTCAAGGGCTCTTCTCATCTAAGGACCCCCCACTCACCCTCGTTCACTTTACAGGAAGGGCATGAAAGGCCGGGAGTGCCACAAGCCCAAAAACGGTCCGGCAAACGTTCATTTCTTCAGAAGAAATTTTCTATGCATGCTTGTTTGGGTATTCTTTGCAAATTAAAGCTTCACCTTATTTACTAAGCTCTGGAGCCAATGCCCGTGCAGAGTCTATTTGTCCTTAGTAAATCAACCAATATGAGTTAAGTCCAACTGGGTGTTTGTCACCTCGGGGGCACAGTCCGGCTGTGAAAGGGGAGAAGTACACACAGCAGCTTTGCCCGCCCCTCCCCTCTACTGCCCATTCACAGAAGCCTTTGTATTTTGTAAATAAGTTCACATAATACAAAGGCTTCTGTGAATAGGCAGAAAAAGGGGAATAGCAGTTCAGGTGACTTTTCTCTTAGAGGGAACTAAGACCAAGTTATCCACCTAGAGCACAATAAACTTGTCAGATGTGAATAGTTGACATAAGGCTGCAGGCACCTCTGTTAGATTGAACTTATGGCTCATGGTAGGCCTGCATTTTTTACAAAGTAGCTGAATTCCTGGAATTAAGCTTTAAGGTGTTGGTGCTACCTGTGTGGATTTAAAAGCTGGGGTATATTTCAGACATAGGTTCAGGGGTATATCTGCCTCGAGGCAAACAAGGCGTTTGTTCTAGGTGGCACTTTTCAGGGGGCCTGTCACAGCATGAGGAGAGGAGAGAACTGGTAACCACCAAGTGTAAAAAGTGATATCTACACTGATAATAAGGCCACTGATCATCAGAGTCCTGATATTTAGTGCAGCCCCAACAGTGCCCATCAGTACTGCCTATCAGTTCCGCCTAACAGTGCTGCCTATCAGTGCCCATCAGTGCTGCCCATCAGTGATGCCCATCAGTGCTGCCAATCACTGCCCACCAGTGCTGCCAATCAGTGCTGCCTATCAGTGCCCAGTGCTGCCAAGCACTGCCCATCAGCACTGCCTATCAGTGCCCATCAGTGCTGCCAATCACTGCCCATCAGTGCTGCCAATCACTGCCCATCAGTGCTGCCAATCACTGCCCATCAGTGCTGCCAATCACTGCCCATCAGTGCTGCCAATCAGTGCTGCCAATCAGTGCCTAGTGCTGCCAATCACTGCCCATCAGTGCTGCCTATCAGTGCCCATTTGGGCTGCCAATCAGTGCTGCCTATCAATGCTGCCCATCACTGCCCATCAGTGTTGCCAATCAGTGCCAATTAGTGCTGCCAATCAGTGCCAATTAGTGCTGCCAATCAGTGTTGCTAGTGCCCATCAGTGATGCCAGTGCCGTCTATCAGTGCCGCCTATAAGTGCCCATCAGAGCCGCATATCAGTGCCTCCTCATCAGTGCCCACCAGTGCCGCCTCATCCTCTGCCCTGCTGACCCCCTCCTATGTCCCACTGACCCCATCCTCTGCCCAGCAGACCACATATGTGGCACTTGGATGAATCATGTCCCGGATCTGATGAGGAAGTCACAGCTGTTCACTGTGGACAGCTGCAGCTGGGTTTTCTTATGCACCATTACTACTTTCTAGACATCCTAGCAACCAAAGACATCATCAGTTGATAAGGATGATGTCTGTTGCCTTCACAGCATCCTTCTTTGACCCTTCTGTGCCCCTCTTCCTCAGCACTGGGGTCACATTAACTGAGAGAATTGAGGGAGAAGAGAAACATTGGGATACTAGTCAGTACCAGTGTGCAAAAGTGTATTTGCTTTGAAAGAATAAAGAACGTTGGGTGGAGGTTGCTGCATTATGTAAAACTATTTGAATAGATTTTTACATTTTAGAATAAAGGGGCCTTGAGGATGTTCATAATTTTATAGGGTGCTTTGACTGAAAAAAGTTTGATAAAAACTGCCCTACAAGGTAGTAGTGCTACACATCTTTACATAGACCTAGGAATGGGGACAACACAACTGTGACCCTCGTCATCCACATAAAGATGGTTTGCTGGTGAAATGTTTCTGTTGTTGGACTTGTCTGATTGCACCATCCATCAGTTGTCCATCAAAGCACCAGCAATTACAATCGTTGGCTGTACGGAGTTCACTGGACACTGTGGGCTTCATTTACTAAGAGTTGAGAGTGAAAAATCTGGTGCAGTTGTGCATGGTCGCCATTTACCTTCCAACTTCAGCTTCTTCAATTAGGCTTTGACACTAAAACTTAGAAGAGGATTGGTTTCTATGCAAAGCTGCACCCGATTTTGACATGGACCTCTCAAGGAGTAGACATCTTCCTTAGAACTCCTGAAGCTTCACATTCATTCCACGCAAAGTCTTTCGGGGCCCTTTGCATTCAAATTTCAAAACTCAAAACTTGCCATTCCTTGCACTCGGAGTCCACGGCTAGACCTCAAGGACAAACATCCTCTCTCTGGTCTCGCTTTCTATTCCAGAAATTCAGCAAAGAAATTTCTCTTGAACAATTCATCAATATGCCAAGGCACGAGGCTAAATATAGCCTATTTTCTCTTTTACATGGATCTGGTTTTGATCAATTTTTCATCGACTTTACAAGGGCTGAAGATGCTGATGCCCTGAAGGACTGCGGGATGAAAAGCCATCACATGTATTGAGCTGGTCAGTGCTGGGAGATTTAAAGATCTAACTATAGAGACGAGATGGTGCTGGTGGTTGGGAGGGGGGATGTTGAGCAAACTGGGCATTTTTCTATTCTGAAGAAGGAAAAAGACAGGAACTAGGTGAACGATTTTCCTGGATCTCAAATGAATTCAATTTACCCTTGGGCTCCAGTTTTGTAGGTTAGGTTGCAAACAAAGCTTTAAAGTAATCCAGACAGACAAAGATATTATACTTCATTGCCAACAACAGAGGCTCTGGAAACTATTTAGTTCTTTAAAAATGAGCGCCCAGAGCAGGGATCTCCAAACTTCCTAAACAAAAGGGCCAGATTGCTGTCTTTCAGACTTGGGGTGGGGGGCGTGCTTTGGCCATCATTGGAAGCAGAATATGTTCCAGCATCAGTGTGAGTAAACAATGCCCCATATTTGGTGTCAGTGGGAGGAACTGTGCCCCATCACTGGTGTCACTGGGTGGGAAAATCATGCCCCATCTTTGGTGTCACTGAGAGGAACTATGGCCCATCATTGGTGTCATTGGGAGAAACTGCCCCATCACTGGTGTCACTGGGTGAGAAAAATCATGCCCCATCTTTGGTGTCACTGGAACTATGGCCCATCATTGGTGGCATTGAGAGAAACTGCCCCATCACTGGTGTCACTGGCTGGGAAAAATCATGCCCCATCATTGGTGTCATTGGGAGGGACTTTGCCCCTTCACTAGTGTCAGTGGGGGAAAATATGCCCCATTGTTGGGTGTCAGCGGATGAAATACTGCCCAAGGGCCAGATAAAAGCAAGCAAAGGGCCACAGTTTGGAGACCACTTATCCAGAGCATGGTTTGTGTATAGCTGACCATCACACCAACTAACTATATGACCAAAAGTATGTAGACCCCTCTTCAAATGTCAGAATTCAGGTTTCCAGTGACGTATACTGTTTATACTACATAACGCAAAGACATTGTAGATAATTATGCTCTTCCAACCTTGTGGTAGCACGTTGGTGAAGGCCCTTTTCTTTTACATCATGACTGTGCCCCTTCTGTACAAAGCCAGCTCCACACAGACCAGTTTCTTGTGGAGGAATGCGAATGGTCCTCAGAAAGCCCGACCTCAACCCCATCAGCCACCTTTGTGAGGAACTTTTTTTTGCTGAGATTTTAACAAGTAGACTTGAAGATCTGTTTCTATCATGAGCTAGAGCCTCAGAGAAGAGATACGTTCCCTCCTCCAGCACAGAGAGCCCTAGTATGGTCAGTTTACATGAAGGAAATGCATATATGAGGTGCTTGACTTTGATTTCTGACCCGCCCTCCAAAAGATGGCAATGAGACTTGATAGAATGACCTTGACAACAAGTCGGGGATCCCTCAAGCAATAGAAGGCTACCCGAGAAATCCACATGAAACTGAACAGAGTAACAAATGCAGATCTTAAATTGGAACTAAACCTTCCTATAGTTTTTAACCATGGAAGCTGCCATCTTGGTTTCTTCGGTCTATACAGGCACTACGTCACATCCAAGGTCTTTCCTTGGAGGGAAATATCAGCTACATTTCCCATGAATCAATGGGAAAGCAGTGACAATGTAGGAGGTGCTAAAAGGGTATTACTTGTTTCCTACTAAATGCCCACATAGTACAAAACAGAAACTGCCCTTCAAAGCCTTAAGAATGGAGATGATGGTGGAACATAAAGTCTTACAACAATGAGTTAAAAAAAAAAAAAAATAAGCATTTTTGGCCCAGGTAAGCAAGTATCTTACACATTAGTCTTCGCTTCCCGGCTGGAGTTCACCTTTAAGTCCCATCCAGACTCTGTTCCGGCTGCAATAGGAGATGAGCTGTAAGATTGCAGCCGTGTGTCCTCATATCTGGAGAGCTGGTGGTGTCTATTGTCTGTTTAGGAAAGCCGCGCACGCTTTGTTGCAGCTGTATAAAATCCTGCATACATTCAGGAGACGCTGCTGCCTCTCCCGCTATCAGCCCCTCCACCATGGACTTAATTGAATTGCTGCTCCCATTAGTAAACTGTCTCTAGGAAAACTGCAGCAGCTATTAAAGTCTACCTGTTATTAATGCTAGGGGGCCGTTATTTACTAAAAGCCAATACCGCATGCATCTCTGTCCTCCACACCTCTCCCACTGTCCTCTAGACCTGTCTATGACCTCCAGACTTCTCCCCACTGACCTCCAGACCTATCCCTCTAACCTCCAGACCTGTCCCTCTGACCTCCAGACCTGTCCCTCTGACCTCCAGACTTATTCTTTTATCCTCCACACCAATCTCTCTGACCTCCAGAACTGTCCCTCTAACCTCCAGATCTGTCCCCCTGACCTCCAGATCTGTCCCCCTGACCTCCAGATCTGTCCCCCTGACCTCCAGATCTGTCCCTCTGACCTCCAGATCTGTCCCTCTGACCTCCAGAACTGTCACTCTGACCTCCAGACTTATGCCTCGTACACACGCTCGGATTTTCCGATGGAAAATGTGTGATAGGACCTTGTTGTCGGAAATTCCGACCGTGTGTGGGCTCCATCACACATTTTCCATCGGATTTTCCGACACACAAAGTTGGAGAGCAGGCTATAAAATTTTCCGACAACAAAATCTGTTGTCGGAAATTCCGATCGTGTGTACACAAATCCGACGGACAAAGTGCCACGCATGCTCAGAATAAATAAAGAGATGAAAGCTATTGGCCACTGCCCCGTTTATAGTCCCGACGTACGTGTTTTACGTCACCGCGTTCAGAACGATCGGATTTTCCGACAACTTTGTGTGACCGTGTGTATGCAAGACAAGTTTGAGCCAACATCCGTCGGAAAAAATCCTAGGATTTTGTTGTCGGAATGTCCGAACGAAGTCCGACCGTGTGTACGGGGCATAATTCTTTTATCCTCCACACCCATCTCTCTGTCCTCCTGACACACCCCTCTATCCTCTCTGCCTCTCACTCCTTCAGATTTGTCCCCCACACCTGCTCTTCTGTCTTCCACACCCGATACTCTGTCCTCTAGATCTGTACCTCTGTCCGCCAAACCCATCGCTCTGTCTTCCCAACCTGTCCTTTTGTCCTCCAGACCCAACCATCTGTTCTTTAGACCAATCCATCTGTCTTCCAGACCTATCCCTTTGTCCTCCACACCCATTCTTCTGTTCTCCAGAGCCGTCCTTCTGCACTCCAGAATCATCAATCCATTCTCCAGAACCGTCCCTCTGCCCTCCAGAACCATCCCTCTACCCTCCAGACCTGACCATCTGTCCCCCAAACCCACTGCTCTGTCTTCCAGACCTATCCCTTTGTCCTTCACACCCATTCTTCTGTCCCCCTGACCTGTCCCTCTGCCCTCCAGTCCCATCCCTCCACCCTACAGACCTATCCTTTTGTCCTCCAGACCCATTACTCTGTCCACCAGACCCGTCCCTCTATCCACCAGACCCGTCCTGTCCTCTGTCCTCTGTCCACCAGACCCGTCCTTCTATCCTCTGTCCACCAGACCCGTCCTTCTATCCTCTGTCCACCAGACCCGTCCTTCTATCCTCTGTCCACCAGACCCGTCCTTCTATCCTCTGTCCACCAGACCCGTCCTTCTATCCTCTGTCCACCAGACCCGTCCTTCTATCCTCTGTCCACCAGACCCGTCCTTCTATCCTCTGTCCACCAGACCCGTCCTTCTATCCTCTGTCCACCAGACCCGTCCTTCTATCCTCTGTCCACCAGACCCGTCCTTCTATCCTCTGTCCACCAGACCCGTCCTTCTATCCTCTGTCCACCAGACCCGTCCTTCTATCCTCTGTCCACCAGACCCGTCCTTCTATCCTCTGTCCACCAGACCCGTCCTTCTATCCTCTGTCCACCAGACCCGTCCTTCTATCCTCTGTCCACCAGACCCGTCCTTCTATCCTCTGTCCACCAGACCCGTCCTTCTATCCTCTGTCCACCAGACCCGTCCTTCTATCCTCTGTCCACCAGACCCATCCTTCTATCCTCTGTCCACCAGACCCATCCTTCTATCCTCTGTCCACCAGACCCATCCTTCTATCCTCTGTCCACCAGACCCATCCTTCTATCCTCTGTCCACCAGACCCGTCCTTCTATCCTCTGTCCACCAGACCCGTCCTTCTATCCTCTGTCCACCAGACCCGTCCTTCTATCCTCTGTCCACCAGACCCGTCCTTCTATCCTCTGTCCACCAGACCCATCCTTCTATCCTCTGTCCACCAGACCCATCCTTCTATCCTCTGTCCACCAGACCCATCCCTTTGTCCACCAGACCCGTCCTTCTATCCTCTGTCCACCAGACCCGTCCTTCTATCCTCTGTCCACCAGACCCGTCCTTCTATCCTCTGTCCACCAGACCCGTCCTTCTATCCTCTGTCCACCAGACCCGTCCTTCTATCCTCTGTCCACCAGACCCCTCCTTCTATCCTCTGTCCACCAGACCCATCCTTCTATCCTCTGTCCACCAGACCCATCCCTTTGTCCACCAGACCCGTCCTTCTATCCTCTGTCCACCAGACCCGTCCTTCTATCCTCTGTCCACCAGACCCGTCCTTCTATCCTCTGTCCACCAGACCCGTCCTTCTATCCTCTGTCCACCAGACCCGTCCTTCTATCCTCTGTCCACCAGACCCATCCTTCTATCCTCTGTCCACCAGACCCATCCTTCTATCCTCTGTCCACCAGACCCATCCTTCTATCCTCTGTCCACCAGACCCATCCCTTTGTCCACCAGACCCGTCCTTCTATCCTCTGTCCACCAGACCCGTCCTTCTATCCTCTGTCCACCAGACCCGTCCTTCTATCCTCTGTCCACCAGACCCGTCCTTCTATCCTCTTTCCACCAGACCCGTCCTTCTATCCTCTGTCCACCAGACCCGTCCTTCTATCCTCTGTCCACCAGACCCGTCCTTCTATCCTCTGTCCACCAGACCCATCCTTCTATCCTCTGTCCACCAGACCCGTCCTTCTATCCTCTGTCCACCAGACCCGTCCTTCTATCCTCTGTCCACCAGACCCGTCCTTCTATCCTCTGTCCACCAGACCCATCCTTCTATCCTCTGTCCACCAGACCCATCCTTCTATCCTCTGTCCACCAGACCCATCCCTTTGTCCACCAGACCCGTCCTTCTATCCTCTGTCCACCAGACCCGTCCTTCTATCCTCTGTCCACCAGACCCGTCCTTCTATCCTCTGTCCACCAGACCCGTCCTTCTATCCTCTGTCCACCAGACCCGTCCTTCTATCCTCTGTCCACCAGACCCGTCCTTCTATCCTCTGTCCACCAGACCCGTCCTTCTATCCTCTGTCCACCAGACCCATCCTTCTATCCTCTGTCCACCAGACCCATCCTTCTATCCTCTGTCCACCAGACCCATCCCTTTGTCCACCAGACCCGTCCTTCTATCCTCTGTCCACCAGACCCGTCCTTCTATCCTCTGTCCACCAGACCCATCCTTCTATCCTCTGTCCACCAGACCCGTCCTTCTATCCTCTGTCCACCAGACCCGTCCTTCTATCCTCTGTCCACCAGACCCGTCCTTCTATCCTCTGTCCACCAGACCCATCCTTCTATCCTCTGTCCACCAGACCCATCCTTCTATCCTCTGTCCACCAGACCCATCCTTCTATCCTCTGTCCACCAGACCCATCCCTTTGTCCACCAGACCCGTCCTTCTATCCTCTGTCCACCAGACCCGTCCTTCTATCCTCTGTCCACCAGACCCATCCCTTTGTCCACCAGACCCGTTCTTCTGTCCACCAGACCCATCCCTCCCTCCACCAGACCCATCCCTCCGTCCATTAGACCAATCCTTCTGTCTACCAGACCCATCCCTTCGCCTTCCAGATCCATTCCTCCGCCCTCCAGAGCCGTCCCTCTGTCCACCAGACCTATTCCTCCCTCCACTAGACCTGTCTCTCCGTCCATTAGACCAATACTGTCCGCCAGACCCATTCCATGTAACACATCAGAAATTGATTAATACAAAGTTGTTAAATGAAAAAAATTCTTTAGACCCTTTAAACAGGCCGGCTACACTTAATTACTACACCCCCCAATATAATGGACATTTTCACTGACTTAGAAGCCCAATCTGCAAAATTGTCACTAAAATACATTCCCTGCCACTTCCATTGCAAGACTATTTTCAGCTTTCATCTGGTGTGTAGCGGCTCAGCATTCAGAAGGATCTCAGGCAATGAATTGCTGAATGATAGAAATAAGCTCATGTATACTAAAGGGTGTGCTGATATATCTGACTGGAGTTGTTTTTAGGGATTAAAAATAAATAAAAAAAATAAAATGCAAATCAGTTTGCTCTAGGAAAAAGTACAAGCAAGTTGGAGTTGGGCGAAGAGCGATCCGGTGAATATCTACAGAATAAGGAGGGCTCGGCAACAGGGGGATGTCATGTGCGATTATATTTAACCTCCCGCTCAGATTAGAGAAGGGAAACAAGAAAATCTCCGAACTGCCGAGCCTGCCAATACCGCTCCAAGTCAGCTGTCAGGCAGACATGTCTCTGCGTCAGGCGCATGCTGAGACGGCTCCCAGAATCCTCTGCCTGTCATGCTCTTATTACACACAAAAAATGGATGAGCTGTCAGTTAATTTTTTTTCTTTGTACATACTCTTTGTTTTTTTCTTTTTTTTATCATATGTAAATAGAACGTTGTATTCATAATAGAGAGAGAAGAGGGGAGGAACACATTTGGGGGTACGATGTACAACTCACATAGGAACTGATAAACTGTGCTTAAGGCATGCTAAAATGACACACAGTTGCCTTGGTTGAGGGGCTATGTTTGCATCCCTTAAAAGCATTTTAAAGGCAAATTTCCCTTAATGATATAACACAGAGCAAGGCATAAGGGCAGGCTTCCAAGAGGGTTGGGAGGTATTGAACAAGGAGAAGAAAAGCGAGGAGGTGTGGATGGAGTTATTAAAAGGGAAGGGAGGAGTGAGGATGGGAATGACGGCAGGAAGGTGAGGAGTGAGGATGGATTTGATGGCAGAGAGGTCAGAAGTGAGGGTGGAAAACATGGGAGGAAGGTGAATGATGGCAGGAAGGTGAGATACATTGATGGGATTGATGGCAGGGCAGTGAGGAACGAGAATGGGATTGATGGCAAGGAGGTCAAGAGCAAGAGTGGGCAGGATAGTAGGGAGGTGAAAAGCGAGGGTGGGATTGATGGCAGGGAGAGGAGGAGCAAGGGTGGGATGGATGGCAGGGAGGGGAGGAGCAAGGGTGGGATTAATGGCAGGGAGGGGAGGAGCAAGGGTGGGATTGATGGCAGGGAGGGGAGGAGCAAGGGTGGAATGGATGGCAGGGAGGGGAGGAGCAAGGGTGGGATTGATGGCAGGGAGGGGAGGAGCAAGGGTGGGATTGATGGCAGGGAGAGGAGGAGCAAGGGTGGGATGGATGGCAGGGAGGGGAGGAGCAAGGGTAGGATTGATGGCAAGGAGGGGAGGAGCAAGGGTGGGATTGATGGCAGGGAGGGGAGAAGCAAGGGTGGAATGGATGGCAGGGAGGGGAGGAGCAAGCGTTGGATTGATGGCAGGGAGGTGAGGATTAAGGGTGGGATTGATGGCAGGGAGGTGAGGAGTAAGGGTGGAATTGATGGTAGGGAGGTGAGGAGTAAGGGTGGGATTGATGGCAGAGAGGTGAGGAGTAAGGGTGGGATTGATGGCAGGGAGGTGAGGACTAAGGGTGGGATTGATGGTAGGGAGGTGAGAAGCAAGGGTGGGATTGATGGCAGGGAGGTGAGGAGTAAGGGTGGGATTGATGGCAGGGAGGTGAGGAGCAAGGATGGGATTGATGGCAGGGAGGTGAGGAGCAAGGATGGGATTGATGGTAGGGAGGTGAGGAGTAAGGGTGGGATTGATGGCAGGGAGGTGAGGAGATAGGATGGGATTGATGGCAGGGAGGTGAGGAGCAAGGATGGGATTGATGGTAGGGAGGTGAGGAGTAAGGGTGGGATTGACGGCAGGGAGGTGAGGAGCAAGGATGGGATTGATGGAAGGGAGGTGAGGAGTAAGGGTGGGATTGATGGCAGGGAGGTGAGGAGCAAGGGTGGGATTGATGGCAGGGAGGTGAGGAGCAAGGGTGGGATTGATGGTAGGGAGGTGAGGAGCAAGGGTGGGATTGATGGCAGGGAGGTGAGGAGAAAGGATGGGATTGATGGCAGGGAGGTGAGGAGCAAGGGTGAGATTGATGGCAGGGAGGTGAGGAGTAAGGGTGGTATTGATGGCAGGGAGGTGAGGAGATAGGATGGGATTGATGGCAGGGAGGTGAGGAGCAAGGATGGGATTGATGGTAGGGAGGTGAGGAGTAAGGGTGGGATTGATGGTAGGGAGGTGAGGAGCAAGGATGGGATTGATGGCAGGGAGGTGAGGAGTAAGGGTGGGATTGATGGCAGGGAGGTGAGGAGCAAGGGTGGGATTGATGGCAGGGAGGTGAGGAGTAAGGTTGGGATTGATGGCAGGGAGGTGAGGCACAATGATGGGATCGATGACAGAGGTCAAGAGCAAGGATGGGACTGATGACAGGAAGGGTTAGGAGCAAGGATGGAATCGATGGCAGAGGGATGAAAAGCAAGGATCGGATTTATGGCAGGAAGGTGAGGGGTGAGGATGAGATTGATGGCAGAGAGGTGAAGAACGTGGGCAGGATTGATGGTTAAGAGGTGAGGAGAGATAATGGCATTGATGGCGGGGAAGTCAAAGTCAAGGGTGGGATTGATGGCAAGGATGTGAGGAGGAAGGAGCGAAGATGAAATTGATGTCAGGCAGGTGAGACATGAGGACTAGAATGATGTGCAGGGAGGTGAGGAGGAGGGAGGAAGGGATGATGTTAGACACATGAAGAGCAAGGATGAGATTAATCCTAATGAGGTGAGGAGTGAGGACATGATTCAAGGCAGGAAGGTGAGGAATGATGAAGTGAGAGAGTGAGAATGGGATTAATGGCAGTCAGGGGGGGGGGGGGGATTTAGGGGGGGGGGATTTAGGATGGCATTGATAGCAGGAAGGTAAGGAGCAAGGATTGGAATTCTGGCAGGGAGGGGGTAGGGAAGGAAATTATGGCAGGAAGTTTGCATGGGATTGAAACCAGGAGGTGAAAAGCGAGGATGGGGATAATGGCAGGGAGGTGAGGAGTAGTGATCGGCTCCAAAAAAGAAGGTCAAACTAAGCCTGTAGTGACTACTTAACTTCCACAGACTTTATACCACACACTAACAAGTGTCACATTCTTTGTTCTGGATCTGGAGTGAACACAGGGGGGCGCTCTATTCTGCCAATAACAACTTTGTTTAACAAGGCAGCATCAAAAACACACTACTGGCCGGATAGCCAAGGGGGCGTGGCAAAGCAACGACTTTCTAGCTGATGTCAGTATTTGGAGAACAGTCCCATTTCTCTACATTTTGGATACTTGCCCAAAATAAATAGATTGTAATTACAGAGTACAGAATTTCCCTATGAGAAGTTTAGGATGTACAACCCAAATCTCAGGATGATCAGAATGGTCTTCATTTTCTTACAATTGTGTGCCGTTTTCATTACATGAAGACCAACTTTCTATAATCTCCCCAAGACCAAAATCACCAGCTTTTTCTGCCATAGTTTGTCCCCCTATAAGATCATAGTCAACGTGTCTATCTCTCACAACTAGAAAGTATTGAATTTTGGGTGCCTAACATTTTATTTTCTCATTTATAAATATCTGCTTGCCATTCAGAGGGAGGAATAGTGCCCCATCATTGGTATCAGAGAAATAGTGCCCCATCGATGGTGTCAGTAGAAGAAATGGTGCCCCATCGATGGGGTCAGTGGAAGGAATGGTGCTCCATCGATGGTGTCAATGGGAGGAACGGCGCCTTAGCATTAGTGTCATTTGGAGGAATGGGGCTTCATCAATGGTGTCAGTGGGAGGAATGGTGCCCCCTGGGCAACAGTTGGGAGACCACTGATATAGAGAAGTGTAAGTGCCCCATCTAGTGGCTTCATGAACGGCAGATAGCGTGATCAGCTTCCCCACTGAACAACCACTGCAAGAAAATAATCTACAGGGTCAGAGAGGGTAATCTACAGGGTCAGAGACCTTCTCTTGTCTGAGCTCAGACAAGAGAAGGGGTTGCCATGTTGGCAAATGAGATGAATGCACCATTAAATGTATGTTCCTATATAAATGTAAACTAAAAGGAGAAAAGGGTTTTAAGCATGAGCCCAAGACCACATTCACATATACAGATCCACAAAAATAAAATCTGTGTGTACCCTTTAAAGGACATGGAAATTAAAATATTACATTGTTGCCCTTGGCCTTCCCAATTCCTAAAAAGGCCCGAAATTGGAACTTCACAGAACAAGTTCACCTCCGAACCCCTCTATTGTTCATTACACACGACAGAGCCTAACTACAGCCTCAGATCCATTAGACCACAAACACTGGAGTTAATTGCCGCTTTGAAATTAAAATAGCGGGTAATTATCAACTAAAATGGCTCTCCAATTCTAAGAACCTAAGCGCATTGTACATTAAAATGATGAGAAGCCATCCCTTCCGCATCAACATCGACCAAAGAACATAATAAGCTTAATGGATTAATAAGAATAGTTTTGTGAACTATCAGTGACATGGCGACTCAGATCACGTTCACCCGACTGAGTCTACTCAAAGTTTAACTTTCTCCTAACTTTTTGTTAAGAAGTCTAATACATTACAGCTTGTAATACGAAAACACTGACATTTTGTATCCTTTCCAAGGAATGTAGCAGCTTACACAGTTCAAAAAGCCCTACAAAGACTTTATAAAAAAAAACAAAAAAAAGAAACACAATAAATCCATGGTTGTTATAAGTCTGGGCAAAAAAAAAAGTTATATTTGGACATAAAAAAGCAATTTTGTGGGTTAAGGTTACAGCTCACTGAGACCCCTCATCCATATCCATCACTAGAGACCGGTGACATCACCGAGACTCTTCATATTCATGAGAACACAGCCTATCCATCACTAGAGACCAGTGACCTCACTGAGACCCTTCATATTCATGAGAACACAGCCTATCCAATCACTAGAGACCAGTGACATCACCGAGACCCTTCATATTCATGAGAACACAGCCTATCCAATCACTAGAGACCAGTGACATCACCGAGACCCTTCATATTCATGAGAACACAGCCTATCCATTCACTAGAGACCAGTGACCTCACTGAGACCCTTCATATTAATAAGAACACAGCCTATCCATCACTAGAGATAAGTGACATCACCGAGACCCTTCGTATTCATGAGAACCAAGCCTATCCATCACTAGAGACCAGTGACATCACCGAGACCCTTCGTATTCATGAGAACCCAGCCTATCCATCACTAGAGACCAGTGACATCACCGAGACCCTTCATATTCATGAGAACACAGCCTATCCATCACTAGAGACCAGTGACCTCACTGAGACCCTTCATATTCATGAGAACACAGCCTATCCAATCACTAGAGACCAGTGACATCACCGAGACCCTTCATATTCATAAGAACACAGCCTATCCATCACTAGAGATAAGTGACATCACCGAGACCCTTCATATTCATGAGAACCCATCCTATCCATCACTAGAGACCAGTGACATCACAGAGACCCTTCATATTCATGAGAACACGGCCTATCCATCACTAGAGACCAGTGACATCACAAAGACCCTTCATATTCATGAGAACCCAGCCTATCCATCACTAGAGACCAGTGACATCACAGAGACCCTTCATATTCATGAGAGCACAGCCTTTCCATTCACTAGAGACCAGTGACATCACCGAGACCCTTCATATTCATGAGAACACAGCCTATCCATTCACTAGAGACCAGTGACATCACCGAAACCCTTCATATTCATGAGAACACAGCCTATCCATCACTAGAGACCAGTGACATCACAGAGACCCTTCATATTCATGAGAGCACAGCCTTTCCATTCACTAGAGACCAGTGACATCACCGAGACCCTTCATATTCATGAGAACACAGCCTATCCATTCACTAGAGACCAGTGACATCACCGAGACCCTTCGTATTCATGAGAACCCAGCCTATCCATCACTAGAGACCAGTGACATCACCGAGACCCTTCGTATTCATGAGAACCCAGCCTATCCATCACTAGAGACCAGTGACATCACCGAGACCCTTCATATTCATGAGAACACAGCCTATCCATCACTAGAGACCAGTGACCTCACTGAGACCCTTCATATTCATGAGAACACAGCCTATCCAATCACTAGAGACCAGTGACATCACCGAGACCCTTCATATTCATAAGAACACAGCCTATCCATCACTAGAGATAAGTGACATCACCGAGACCCTTCATATTCATGAGAACCCAGCCTATCCATCACTAGAGACCAGTGACATCACAGAGACCCTTCATATTCATGAGAACACGGCCTATCCATCACTAGAGACGAGTGACATCACAGAGACCCTTCATATTCATGAGAACCCAGCCTATCCATCACTAGAGACCAGTGACATCACAGAGACCCTTCATATTCATGAGAGCACAGCCTTTCCATTCACTAGAGACCAGTGACATCACCGAGACCCTTCATATTCATGAGAACACAGCCTATCCATTCACTAGAGACCAGTGACATCACCGAAACCCTTCATATTCATGAGAACACAGCCTATCCATCACTAGAGACCAGTGACATCACCGAGACCCTTCATATTCATGAGAACACAGCCTATCCATCACTAGAGACCAGTGACCTCACTGAGACCCTTCATATTCATGAGAACACAGCCTATCCAATCACTAGAGACCAGTGACATCACCGAGACCCTTCATATTCATAAGAACACAGCCTATCCATCACTAGAGATAAGTGACATCACCGAGACCCTTCATATTCATGAGAACACGGCCTATCCATCACTAGAGACCAGTGACATCACAGAGACCCTTCATATTCATGAGAACCCAGCCTATCCATCACTAGAGACCAGTGACATCACAGAGACCCTTCATATTCATGAGAGCACAGCCTTTCCATTCACTAGAGACCAGTGACATCACCGAGACCCTTCATATTCATGAGAACACAGCCTATCCATTCACTAGAGACCAGTGACATCACCGAAACCCTTCATATTCATGAGAACACAGCCTATCCATCACTAGAGACCAGTGACATCACCGAGACCCTTCATATTCATGAGAACACAGCCTATCCATTCACTAGAGACCAGTGACATCACCGAGACCCTTCGTATTCATGAGAACCCAGCCTATCCATCACTAGAGACCAGTGACATCACCGAGACCCTTCGTATTCATGAGAACCCAGCCTATCCATCACTAGAGACCAGTGACATCACCGAGACCCTTCATATTCATGAGAACACAGCCTATCCATCACTAGAGACCAGTGACCTCACTGAGACCCTTCATATTCATGAGAACACAGCCTATCCAATCACTAGAGACCAGTGACATCACCGAGACCCTTCATATTCATAAGAACACAGCCTATCCATCACTAGAGATAAGTGACATTACCGAGACCCTTCATATTCATGAGAACCCAGCCTATCCATCACTAGAGACCAGTGACATCACAGAGACCCTTCATATTCATGAGAACACGGCCTATCCATCACTAGAGACCAGTGACATCACAGAGACCCTTCATATTCATGAGAACCCAGCCTATCCATCACTAGAGACCAGTGACATCACAGAGACCCTTCATATTCATGAGAGCACAGCCTTTCCATTCACTAGAGACCAGTGACATCACCGAGACCCTTCATATTCATGAGAACACAGCCTATCCATTCACTAGAGACCAGTGACATCACCGAAACCCTTCATATTCATGAGAACACAGCCTATCCAATTACTAGAAACCAGTGACATCACCGAGACCCTTCATATTCATGGGAACACAGCCTATCCAATCACTAGAAACCAGTGACATCAACAAGACCCTTCATATTCATGAGAACACAGCCTATCCATCACTAGAGACCAGTGACATCACAGAGACCCTTCATATTCATGAGAACACAGCCTATCTAATCACTAGAGACCAGTGACATCACCGAGACCCTTCATATTCATGAGAACACAGCCTATCCAATCACTAGAGACCAGTGTCATCACTGAGACCCTTCATATTCATAAGAACACAGCCTATCCATCACTAGAGACCAGTGACATCACCGAGAGCCTTCATATTCATAAGAACACAGCCTATCCAAACACTAGAAACCAGTGACATCACCGAGACCCTTCATATTCATGAGAACACAGCCTATCAATTCACTAGAGACCAGTGACATCACCGAGACCCTTCATATTCATAAGAACACAGCCTATCCATCACTAGAGATAAGTGACATCACCGAGACCCTTCATATTCATGAGAACCCAGCCTATCCATTACTAGCGACCAGTGACATCACAGAGGCCCTTCATATTCATAAGAACACAGCCTATCCTTTCACTAGAGACCAGTGACATCACAGAGACCCTTCATATTCATGAGAACACAGCCTATCCAATTACTAGAGACCAGTGACATCACCGAGACCCTTCATATTCATGAGAACACAGCCTATCCAATCACTAGAAACCAGTGACATCAACAAGACCCTTCATATTCATAAGAACACAGCCTATCCATCACTAGAGATAAATGACATCACCGAGACCCTTCATATTCATGAGAACCTAGCCTATCCATCACTAGAGACCAGTGACATCAACAAGCCCTTCATATTCATAAGAACACAGCCTATCCAATCACTAGAAACCAGTGACATCACCGAGACCCTTCATATTCATGAGAACACAGCCTATCCAATCACTAGAAACCAGTGACATCACAGAGACCCTTCATATTCATGAGAACAAAGCCTATCCATTCACTAGAGACCAGTGACATCACCGAGACCCTTCATATTCATGAGAACACAGCCTATCCATCACTAGAGACCAGTGACATCATCGAGACACTTCATATTCATGAGAACAAAGCCTATCCATCACTAGAGACCAGTGACATCACAGAGACCCTTCATATTCATGAGAACACAGCCTATCCATCACTAGAGACCAGTGACATCACCGAGACCCTTCATATTCATGAGAACACAGCCTATCCATCACTAGAGACCAGTGACATCACCGAGACCCTTCATATTCATGAGAACACAGCCTATACATCACTAGAGACCAGTGAGATCATCGAGACACTTCATATTCATGAGAACAAAGCCTATCCATCACTAGAGAATAGTGACATCACCGAGACCCTTCATATTCATGAGAACACAGCCTATCCAATCACTAGAAACCAGTGACATCAACAAGACCCTTCATATTCATGAGAACAAAACCTATCCATCACTAGAGACCAGTGACATCATCGAGACCCTTCATATTCATGAGCACACAGCCTATCCAATCACTAGAGACCAGTGAAATCACCGAGACCCTTCATATTCATAAGAACACAGCCTATCACTAGAGATAAGTGACATCACCGAGACCCTTCATATTCATGAGAACCCAGCCTATCCATCACTAGAGACCAGTGACATCACCAAGACCCTTCATATTCATAAGATCGCAGCCTATCCAATCACTAGAAACCAGTGACATCACAGAGACCCTTCATATTCATGAGAGCACAGCCTTTCCATTCACTAGAGACCAGTGACATCACCGAGACCCTTCATATTCATGAGAACACAGCCTATCCATTCACTAGAGACCAGTGACATCACCGAAACCCTTCATATTCATGAGAACACAGCCTATCCAATTACTAGAAACCAGTGACATCACCGAGACCCTTCATATTCATGGGAACACAGCCTATCCAATCACTAGAAACCAGTGACATCAACAAGACCCTTCATATTCATGAGAACACAGCCTATCCATCACTAGAGACCAGTGACATCACAGAGACCCTTCATATTCATGAGAACACAGCCTATCTAATCACTAGAGACCAGTGACATCACCGAGACCCTTCATATTCATGAGAACACAGCCTATCCAATCACTAGAGACCAGTGTCATCACTGAGACCCTTCATATTCATAAGAACACAGCCTATCCATCACTAGAGACCAGTGACATCACCGAGAGCCTTCATATTCATAAGAACACAGCCTATCCAAACACTAGAAACCAGTGACATCACCGAGACCCTTCATATTCATGAGAACACAGCCTATCAATTCACTAGAGACCAGTGACATCACCGAGACCCTTCATATTCATAAGAACACAGCCTATCCATCACTAGAGATAAGTGACATCACCGAGACCCTTCATATTCATGAGAACCCAGCCTATCCATTACTAGCGACCAGTGACATCACAGAGGCCCTTCATATTCATAAGAACACAGCCTATCCTTTCACTAGAGACCAGTGACATCACAGAGACCCTTCATATTCATGAGAACACAGCCTATCCAATTACTAGAGACCAGTGACATCACCGAGACCCTTCATATTCATGAGAACACAGCCTATCCAATCACTAGAAACCAGTGACATCAACAAGACCCTTCATATTCATAAGAACACAGCCTATCCATCACTAGAGATAAATGACATCACCGAGACCCTTCATATTCATGAGAACCTAGCCTATCCATCACTAGAGACCAGTGACATCAACAAGCCCTTCATATTCATAAGAACACAGCCTATCCAATCACTAGAAACCAGTGACATCACCGAGACCCTTCATATTCATGAGAACACAGCCTATCCAATCACTAGAAACCAGTGACATCACAGAGACCCTTCATATTCATGAGAACAAAGCCTATCCATTCACTAGAGACCAGTGACATCACCGAGACCCTTCATATTCATGAGAACACAGCCTATCCATCACTAGAGACCAGTGACATCATCGAGACACTTCATATTCATGAGAACAAAGCCTATCCATCACTAGAGACCAGTGACATCACAGAGACCCTTCATATTCATGAGAACACAGCCTATCCATCACTAGAGACCAGTGACATCACCGAGACCCTTCATATTCATGAGAACACAGCCTATCCATCACTAGAGACCAGTGACATCACCGAGACCCTTCATATTCATGAGAACACAGCCTATACATCACTAGAGACCAGTGACATCATCGAGACACTTCATATTCATGAGAACAAAGCCTATCCATCACTAGAGAATAGTGACATCACCGAGACCCTTCATATTCATGAGAACACAGCCTATCCAATCACTAGAAACCAGTGACATCAACAAGACCCTTCATATTCATGAGAACAAAGCCTATCCATCACTAGAGACCAGTGACATCATCGAGACCCTTCATATTCATGAGCACACAGCCTATCCAATCACTAGAGACCAGTGAAATCACCGAGACCCTTCATATTCATAAGAACACAGCCTATCACTAGAGATAAGTGACATCACCGAGACCCTTCATATTCATGAGAACCCAGCCTATCCATCACTAGAGACCAGTGACATCACCAAGACCCTTCATATTCATAAGATCGCAGCCTATCCAATCACTAGAAACCAGTGACATCACCGAGACCCTTCATATTCATGAGAACACAGCCTATCCATTCACTAGAGACCAGTGACATCACCGAGACCCTTCATATTCATGAGAACACAGCCTATCCATCACTAGAGACCAGTGACATCATCGAGACCCTTCATATTCATGAGCACACAGCCTATCCAATCACTAGAGACCAGTGAAATCACCGAGACCCTTCATATTCATAAGAACACAGCCTATCACTAGAGATAAGTGACATCACCGAGACCCTTCATATTCATGAGAACCCAGCCTATCCATCACTAGAGACCAGTGACATCACCAAGACCCTTCATATTCATAAGATCGCAGCCTATCCAATCACTAGAAACCAGTGACATCACCGAGACCCTTCATATTCATGAGAACACAGCCTATCCATTCACTAGAGACCAGTGACATCACCGAGACCCTTCATATTCATGAGAACACAGCCTATCCATCACTAGAGACCAGTGACATCATCGAGACCCTTCATATTCATGAGCACACAGCCTATCCAATCACTAGAGACCAGTGAAATCACCGAGACCCTTCATATTCATAAGAACACAGCCTATCACTAGAGATAAGTGACATCACCGAGACCCTTCATATTCATGAGAACCCAGCCTATCCATCACTAGAGACCAGTGACATCACCAAGACCCTTCATATTCATAAGATCGCAGCCTATCCAATCACTAGAAACCAGTGACATCACCGAGACCCTTCATATTCATGAGAACACAGCCTATCCATCACTAGAGACCAGTGACATCACCGAGACCCTTCATATTCATGAGAACAAAGCCTATCCATCACTAGAGACCAGTGACATCACCGAAACTCTTCATATTCATGAGAACAAAGCCTATCCAATCACTAGAGACCAGTGACATCACCGAGACCCTTCATATTCATGAGAACACAGCCTATCCAATCACTAGAAACCAGTGACATCAACAAGACCCTTCATATTCATGAGAACACAGTCTATCCAATCACTAGAGACCAGTGAAATCACCGAGACCCTTCATATTCATGAGAACACAGCCTTTCCATTCACTAGAGGCCAGTGACATCACTGAGACCCTTCATATTCATGAGAACACAGCCTATCCTTTACTAGAGACCAGTGACATCACAGAGACCCTTCATATTCATGAGAACACAGCCTATCCAATCACTAGAGACCAGTGACATCACCGAGACCCTTCATAATCATGAGAACACAGCCTATCCATCACTAGAGACCAGTGACATCACCGAGACCCTTCATATTTATGAGAACACAGCCTATCCATCACTAGAGACCAGTGACATCACCGAGACCCTTCATATTCATGAGAACACAGCCTATCCAATCACTAGAGACCAGTGACATCACCGAGACTCTTCATATTCATGAGAACACAGCCTATCCATCACTAGAGACCAGTGACATCACTGAGACCCTTCATATTCATGAGAACACAGCCTATCCAATCACTAGAGATCAGTGACATCCCTGAGACTCTTCATATTCATGAGAACACAGCCTATCCAATCACTAGAGATAAGTGACATCACCGAGACCCTTCATATTCATGAGAACACAGCCTATCCAAATCACTAGAGACCAGTGACATCACCGAGACCCTTCATATTCATGAGAACACAGCCTATCCAATCACTAGAGACCAGTGACATCACCGAGACCCTTCATATTCATGAGAACACAGCCTATCCAATCACTAGAGACCAGTGACATCACCGAGACCCTTCATATTCATGAGAACACAGCCTATCCAATCACTAGAGATAAGTGACATCACCGAGACCCTTCATATTCATGAGAACACAGCCTATCCAATCACTAGAGACCAGTGACATCACCGAGACCCTTCATATTCATGAGAACACAGCCTATCCAATCACTAGAGACCAGTGACATCACCGAGACCCTTCATATTCATGAGAACACAGCCTATCCATCACTAGAGACCAGTGACATCACCGAGACCCTTCATATTCATGAGAACACAGCCTATCCAATCACTAGAGACCAGTGACATCACCGAGACCCTTCATATTCATGAGAACACAGCCTATCCAATCACTAGAGACCAGTGACATCACCGAGACCCTTCATATTCATGAGAACACAGCCTATCCATCACTAGAGACCAGTGACATCACCGAGACCCTTCATATTCATGAGAACACAGCCTATCCATCACTAGAGACCAGTGACATCACCGAGACCCTTCATATTCATGAGAACACAGCCTATCCATCACTAGAGACCAGTGACATCACCGAGACCCTTCATATTCATGAGAACGCAGCCTATCCAATCACTAGAGACCAGTGACATCACCGAGACCCTTCATATTCATGAGAACGCAGCCTATCCAATCACTAGAGACCAGTGACATCACCGAGACCCTTCATATTCATGAGAACGCAGCCTATCCTTCACTAGAGACCAGTGACATCACAGAGACCCTTCATATTCATGAGAACACAGCCTATCCATCACTAGAGACCAGTGACATCACCGAGACCCTTCATATTCATGAGAACACAGCCTATCCAATCAATAGAGACCAGTGAAATCACCGAGACCCTTCATATTCATGAGAACACAGCCTATCCAATCAATAGAGACCAGTGACATCATTGAGAATGTTCATTTTAATGGCAATGCATAACAATCAATAGGGACACTATGGAGTCGATTTACTAAAGGCAAATAGGCTAATTTTCACCTTGAAAGGGAAATTATCCCTTATGCCGCGTACACACGAGCGGACATTACGGCGGACTTTGCCCGGCGGACTTTTCGACGTACTTTCCGACGGACTTTGTGAATGAACGGACTTGCCTACACACAATCCACCAAAGTCCGTCGAATTCGTACGTGATGACGTACGACCGGACTAAAACAAGGAAGTTCATAGCCAGTAGCCAATAGCTGCCCTAGCGTGGCTTTTTGTCCGTCGAACTAGCATACAGACGGCGGACTTTTCGACCGGACTCGATTTCAACGGATAAATTTTAAACAAGTTTCAAATCTAATTCCGTCCAACTTTTGAGAAAACAAAGTCCGCTGGAGCCCACACACATCGAATTGTCCGACGAAATCCAGTCCGCCGGGCAAAGTCCGCCGTAATGTCCGCTCGTGTGTACGCGGCATTAGAGTAGTGAATAAAGTGAAGGGTGGGTCTTCTAAAGTAAACTTCCCTTACAAAGTTAACAGCCTATTTTCACCCTTAGTAAATCATAGCTCCATGTACACATACTATCCATCCCCCAAATCTCACTATATTATAATGTCCATACACATACACCTAACCCAAACCAACCAGATTGTAAAGAACTCTCCAGTTCAGACATGTTATGTCACAAAGAAAGCCTTTATTATTTTTTCAGGATGCCTGATTGATATCATCACCAGATGGTTTCCACCTTTAGTATTTATCACATCTGCTTCTGTCGTAGGGCTAAAAAAGGCCATTGGGGGTAAATTGTTCT
The DNA here is from genome assembly GCA_037952835.1 of Lithobates septentrionalis. NCBI lineage: Eukaryota > Metazoa > Chordata > Amphibia > Anura > Ranidae > Lithobates > Lithobates septentrionalis. The sequence continues at coordinate 41,060 of JBBDGP010004830.1, read as the reverse complement.
GGTATATAAACTGATCAGAAATTATCTTCAAGCTGATCTTACCTTATAATACACAACAAATTTCACAACACGTTTGTCTTATTAAAGTGAACCTGCAGTTCTGGAGGAAACGCTGTGTGCTGACGTTTAGTATGGGAGGAAAGGTGAGCACTTCCAAAACGCACTAAAGCCTTCATCCCCTTCGATCCTCCACCATATACTTTGACGGAATGACTTCTTTTTTTATATAAAAAATAAGTACAGGTGCACTTTAAAATAGGTACTTAAGAATAGAGAAATGTTTTCCCGACTAACCATAAAGGGGAGCTGTCCCTTGCCTAGCCCTCAGCTCGTTAACTTCTACAGAAGAGCCAATGGTAGGGCTGAATGAGGTCTCAGCACATGACCTGAACCCGAATAGTGGTAAAGTGGACCTCTAAGTAACTTTAAATGTCTGTGTGAAAAAAAAATCCTGACATCAGTCTGCTGCGGGCATGAGGAAGCATTTCCTCAGTCGCTTCTCCACCATGGACAGATGCAACAGTTTAACTTTGTAACAAGTCACAACGGGATTTATTCAATAAACCTGGCAAGTGAAAAATCTGGTGCATCTCTACATAGAATCCAGTCAGCTTCCAGCTTTTATTGTCAAAGCTTAATTGGACAAGCTGATTGGCTGCCATGCACAGCTGCACCAGATTCGGAGCTGTGGTGTCCTCTCCTACTCTCCTGGATTGCGGGCAGCGGCCGCGGCGGCTCCGGTGTCCGCTCCTCCAGCGGCTTCCTCTGTTGTGTGTCTCCTCTTCCGCCAAAGTGCTCGGCATCCAAAAGGATTGCCTGACGCTTTGGTCAATCGGGAAACAGGTCTCACAGACCTGCCTCCTGATTGGTGGGGAGGAACTTTAGTGTGAAAATTCATTCACTATGGTCACACAACTGGGTTGCCTCGGAACGCAATGGTCTGAGGCCACCCTTTTTTGAAGCCTCTAATCAGGTGCTTAAACCTCTCCCCCCCCCCCCCGCAATTAAATCCAAATTAAATCCATGGTCTGGCGCCACTGATATGTAGTTCAGGGGGACGGAGGCTTCGGATAGGGAAGGCGGCGCCCGAGCGCCCTCTATGGGTGGGCCGTCACTGGTTGTACACATCCTGCTGTAACAATTAAACAGCATGTCACATTTGATGGGCAGTCCCACCACCAGAGGCAACTCATTCCAGTGAATGAAGCTAAGCTGCAACCGCCCTGCAACCTCACAGTGGGTAGGCGCTTTGAGGGTTAAAGCAGGTGGTGAGGAGGCAACATATCATCTCCTCAACACCTAGAGATTCACCACAAACTGCTTTTCAGAGGGGTGGCATTAATACCCTGTTTCCCTGAAAAAAAGACCTAGCGTGATTGTCGGTGATGGCTGCAATATAAGCCCTACCCCCCAAATAAGCCCTACCCTGTTTCCCCGAAAATAAGCCCTACCCTGAAAATAAGACCTACAAGGACTTTAAGTAGGGCTGATTTGGGGGGTAGGGCTTATATTGCAGCCATCACCGACAATCACGCTAGGTCTTATTTTCGGGGAAACAGGGTAGCCGCATATGTGAATGAGCCCTTAGAGGCACTTGTGAAAATGGCCAATCACTTAAGAGGCACCAGGATTTACATCTCAGCCCAGGAAGTAGATGGTGACCCTGGATGATACCTGAACAAATATGGTGCTTTCCAGGAGCAAAAAGTGAAGACCTTGTCAGCAGGAGTACTGTAACCTCTATGAGAGGTAAAAAATAGATGGAACCAATTGCTTAAAGATGAATTCCAAATATGGATATTTTTACATATTTATATTGGTCTGGCTTAGACCACTGTAAAGAGGAGCCATGTACCATACCTGTGGGATCCCTCTGGAAGCTGGAAATCTGTCAGGGCTGGGCTCAGCCCTTCCTTCACTGAGCTGGCCCCTCAGCTGTTGGCTAATTGCCAGCTCCCATCTCTCTCCACAGTTACATAGCTGTTTATGATATCCTGCTCGTCAGTTCTGCCTACTTAAGCCGTCCAGTCCAGAGGAGCTCTGCCTTTGCCTTGGTCACATCTCTAGAGATCTCCTGTGTTCCTGTTAAAGACTTGCTTGGCTGACATTCCTTCTGGCTCCAGATCCTGCTTGCTGTTCTACTACGCTCATCTCTGGCTCCCTGACATTTTGGCTTGTCTGACTATCCGTTCCGGTTCCTGAATGTTTTGACTACTTTACCCCATTTAGCTTTTTTTATTATTATTAAACAAGTGTGATTTAACTGTACTTCTGTCCCAGTCTGATTCATGGTTTCTGACAAAATCGCTGTAGTAGACACTACTACAGTGATCGCTGCTAGTCTCCGGGTCCCATGCCCAACAGCTGCCTTGCTTCATACTGAACCAGAGGAGGTTGCCTGCTCGGCTCGGCTGCCAATCAGAGAACACTTTGCATTTTCTCAATGAATGTAAAGAGAGTTATCTGATTGGACGAGGTGGAGATCATGACTTCACCAGCCGACCTCTTCACCTCGTTCAGTCAGAGAACACTTTGCATTTATTGAGAAAATCTCTGAATGGTGTCCATACCAAACAAACGACCTGCTGTATTCACAATGCAGTGGGGTTGCCGCTCAGCACGGGACATGGAAGCGAATTACTTGGATAACTGTGGTGATTCTAGAGCTGATACATGCCGACAAGCGCTGACCCCCAGGGATGTGTGCATTTATCAGACCAAAACCAAACCAGGGGCTCGGGGCTCCCCCCTCCCTCCCTGGTGACTATACTGTAGACAACCTCGGGATGATCACACGTCCCCATGAAGGCGACAATACATTCAGATGTCTGCACTATCAACTTTTGATGGAACTATGCAATGAGTGGACATCACTGGAGTAGTGGTGTCTACTACAGTGATCTGCAGATTCAAGAGCACCCATTCTCACCCTTTTTACAACAGAGGAACCCCTAAGATACTTTTTAGGACTTGTGGAACCCTTCAAAAAACCAATTTATTAGGGGTCAATGGGAAAAATGCCTCTTACATTGGTGGTTAGTAGGAAGAGTGCAACCCTAAAGTGGTGGCAAGAATGTCACCCATACGGACAGTCCAAATTATAATTGCCGTCATGCTGCTGGCTTTGCCAGGTGGCAACAATCCTGGGACTATACAAGCACCATCAAATGGGAGGTCAATCAGCCACAGCTGAAGGAACCTTTAGCAACCTTTGGAGGACTCCTAGGGTTCCACAGAACTCTGGTCCAGAATGTCTGTTCTAGAGGGATCCCACAAGTATGGTACATGCATGGTTTCATTAGTCAGAAATATCCATACCTGGAAATCTTCTTTAATATGCTACACTTGGTATGAAATAAATATATCTGATGACAGGTCCACTTTAAGGAAAGGAATAGGTATGGCAGTATTGATCATGAGACTTCATGGAGACCTTGGCTGTCCATTATTGGTGATTGAGCTGGGGCCTTAACTTCCTAGAGAAACTTCCAAAGAGTAAAAACTTTTTTGGGTTCCTCGCAGTTTTTCAGAAATAACAAATGTGATAATGAAATGTCATCCTAACAATCAGCAGTCACCTCTCTCCAGACGACTTCTGTGCTTTCATTCAGTCATTCTTTTTTTTTTTTTTTTTTTATGGGCAGCCAGTGCCAACTTACCCGTCCCTTCTTGAACCTTGCGCTTCTCGGGTCTGCAGCTTCGGATGACGTCGGGACTCCAGTGAGCAAATCCTGAGGTTCCCGCTGCAGATAAAAATACAGATAAAGTCTCACAGACGGTGTTCTGATTCACCTTGAATCAGACAACCATCGTGAAAGTTCCCAAATCTCACATGGAAAGTGGTAGATGGAGCACAACAACACCAGACACTGGGGGGGCCCCTGAACACATAATCTACCGTGTTGGAACTGACACACACACATACCAGGATGACAGAGAAGAGTACCTGTCATCTACACAAAGCACTGGCCGCTACCCTGAACTGCCTTCACAACTACGAAGAAATGGCCTATCGGTACACTGGAAGTCAGTGATAATCGCCGAGACAGCCGTATGGAAACCAACCCACTTTTCAGAACGATGCAGCCTGTCAATTCGCTAGGGGCTGGTGACATCACTGAGGACGACATTTTTGTTATCCCTCTCAAGAACTTGGGGAAGTTTTGACTGTAACTCAATAGACACCAGTGAAGTCATGGGGGGGGGGGGCATTCAATTGGATGACTTATTCAATGATGAGTTCCTATTCCTAAGAGAATATACACTATATTGTCAAAAGTATTGGGACGCCTGCCTTTACACGCACGTGAACTTTAATGGCGTCTTAGTCCGTAGGGTTCAATATTAGGTTGGCCCACCCTTTGCAGGCCAGTCAAGTTCCTCCACCCCAAACTCGCTCATCCATGTCTTTATGGACCTTGCTTTGTGCACTGGTGGGCAGTCATGTTGGAACAGGAAGGGGCCGTCCCCAAACTCCTCCCACAAAGTTGGGAGCATAAAATCGTCCAAAATGTCTTGGTATGCTGACGCCTTAAGAGTTCCCTTCACTGGAACTAAGGGGCCAAACCCAACCCCTGAAAAACAACCCCCCACCATAATCCCCCCTCCCCCCACACCATAATCCCCCCTCCCCCCCACCATAATCCCCCCTCCACTAAATGGTTTGGACCAGTGCACAAAGCAAGGTCCATAAAGACATGGATGAGCGAGTTTGGGGTGGAGGAATTTGACTGGCCTGCACAGAGCCCTGACCTCAACCTGAAAGAACACCTTTGGGATGAGTGGAGACTGTGAGCCAGGCTTTCTCATCCAACATCAGCGGCTGACCTCACAAATACTCTTCTGGAAGAATGGTCAAACATTCCCATAGACACACTACTAAACCTTGTGGACGGCCTTCCCAGAAGAGTTGAAGCTGTTAAAGCTGCAAAGGGCGGAGCCAACTCAATATTGAACCCTACGGAGTAAGACTGGGAGGTCATTAAAGTTCATGTGTGTGTAAAGGCAGGCGTCCCAATACTTTTGACAATATAGTGTAAGTGTATTAACTCCAAGCAACAAATGAGGATTTCCACTAAAGTCTGGTCAGAACATTAAAAAAAATGTGATTGTCTGCTGGGAGTTAATGGACTTGAGAAGGAAGTCATTATCAATAAAGGTCATTGATTAAGGCTGTTGATGAGCCTCATTGTCCTGGAGCTCCCAGAGAATTGATAAGGTGATAGATGATAGGACGGCTGACAATGCCCCCTGCTGATTGTGTAGGTGACAAATACACTTTTATTGAGTGGACACCGGCAGACAGCATCTCCATGCACTTTTCTTGGTAGCGCCAATTAAGTTTGTAACATAAAACACACACACAAATTTACCAAGTCAAACATGGTCTTCGAGACGGTTCAAGAAGGCACCACCGCCTTGGTTAAGAGCTACTGGGTGTTTTTTTTTACAGCCCAATGAGATGGTCACTATTTACATGTACAAATGGCATTTCATGACAGTGTTTTGGTTGCCCCACCAGCGTATGAGAACATCCTTTTCTAGAGGGCCTTCTCATTCCCAACTGTCACACCCTTTGAATAAAAAGTCATGTGACCATGACGAAACACGTCAGAGCGGGGCCTAGTGACGTCATCACGCTTACTCGGAAGTGCTACTGAATATGCTGGATTAGGTGATGTGGGAGTCTGAGCCTCATTGTGCAAAAGTGCTTTTAAAGGTGTTGCAACTACTCCTTTAGTGCACTTTACTTGTGAGTGTGATTTGTTTACTGTTTTTAATAAAAGGTTACAGTGTTTTTTTTTTTTTACAGTATTACACTATATCAGTCTCTCTTTTTTGACCCGAGCAGCCCTGGAGGTTGTTTGATACCGGAGGGAAAAATCCAAGAACCATCGAGGAGGATCTTACTAGTGGTGCTCCTGAGAGAACCCCTTAAAGGGGAATGCGAATCAGACCTATATTTAGTTAAATAGGCCCATTTATTAAGGTGTGAGCGGTGGTGGGACTCTCTATGCTTTTATGCACATTAAGGACGCATGAAGATGTTATAAAGCTCAATATTCGGAACACATGTAAAGGAACTATGCTGTTGGAAATTTTTTCTGGTCATCCGATTTTTTTTTACACTGTTGGTTTTATTTTAGTGTACCCGAGTATAGCGTTCTCTCGCAAGACGAGCAGGATTCAAGCCTCTGGGGGGTGCAGTACTGCATGTGGCCAGAGGTGGGGGGGCGCCGGTGATGCTCAGAGACATTCGGAGACGCTCGGTCGCCGAGTGTCTCCAAGTTGTCTCCGAATGTCTCTGGCGCCCCCCCCACCTCTGGCCACAAGCGGTACTGCATACACTAGCAGTGACACTGGAACGGATTATCTGAGTTTCCATTGATTCCTATGGGGAAACTCGCTTTGATATACAAGTGCTTTCGATTACAAGCATTCTTCTGGAACGAATTGTGCTCGTAATCCAAGGTATTACTGTATATCTTGTTGGTTGAGGGCAACACATTATAATTATGAAGGATCTATTCATACAAGTATATAAGGTCACTTTATATGGTTTATTTGTAAGCACATTAATGCACGTCTTTGTAATCGTCTTTGAACTCATGACTTTGTAATACATATTGATGTATGTAGTGTGGCTATTGTCCTATAAAAAAGGCTACCATGTTTCCCCGAAAATAAGACCTACCCTGAAAATAAGACCTAGTGTTATTTTCCAGGAGGGCTGCAATATAAGCCCTACCCCAAAAATAAGCCCTAGTTTAAAATGCTTGTAAAAACCAGTAATCCACTCTATAACAGTATTATATAATGTACAATGTGTGCGTTTCTGTCATATAATTGCGGGGAAGAGAGGTCCGGCGGGTCACAGAAGCGCAGAGCGGCGCTATAACGAAGGTATTTGGCACATTTATATGACAGAAACACACATTGTACATTATATAATACTGTAATAGATTGGATTGTAGGATTTACAACACTGAGGATTCCTGTCAGGCAGGGAGAGAGAGGGGGAGAGAAGAGAGCGCATTACATGGTAAGACCTACCCCGAAAATAAGCCCCACTGTGTCTTTTGTTGCCAAAATGAATATAAGACCCGGGCTTATTTTCGGGAAAACACGGTAGCTTCGCAAAACTTTTTGTTTGCAATATTACTCACCCCCAACCTTTCTGCAATAAATGCCACTAGGAGGATTAAAAGAGCGTGCTATTGCAGGTAGAACATTGTTTGGCCTGCATAGAGAACTACATTTGTTCTTTACAGTCCACCAATCATTTGTGAGATGGCTACTTGTTCGGAATACCGCAGAAAGTCTTGCGTTTTCCCTTTTGCAGTCCCCTACAGCTCCTTCGCCTTTCATTGGATGTTGAAATTAGCCACAAGCTTACAAAAATTCCCAGGAAAGGCAACGAAAAAAGGAAAGAAGTGACCACGAATGGTGAATGCTGGGCCTCTTATTTTGCTGGTCGTCCTGATTCCTGGCGTATACTAATGGCCCAATAGTCATTGATCCCAGGGAACCTTGACTGAAGCTTTTAAAACACAGGTCAGATCTACTAGCCCAAGGCTGAAGGAACCTTGCAGGACCCAGACTGGGTGTTCTGGTACACCAAATGTCCATGCGATGGGCCACCTACTGCACAAGACCTTCACTAACCAGCTGCCGCATAGGAACTGAATTAACCCAGAAGCATGGCTTGTTCTATTCAGCTAATAACAACAACCTAATAGCTGAAGCTGAATTAGTGGCAGAGGATGTTTGTTTGACTGAGCTTTTACCTACCACTGGTCTCCAGGGCGGCTCTCCCATTGGGTGGCAATCCCTTGGTGCCTGGAGAGTTATCAGAATTCTGGCCTTTCGGTTATATCCATACAGCTGAAAAGTGGACCTAACCCGTCACGGAGTGACCATCTTCTGGGTCCCAGCCTTACTTGAGCCGGTACAACTCTCGATCTCAAGCCGTTCGGCCTATATGAGTCCGATTGACCCCCATTGTCCACTTTATCCGGGAAGAGTACCCATCTATATCTTTGTAACAGAAGAAGACCCCCCCCCCCCCCGTCCTTACAGTCCCACAGCTTGCTTCACCTATCATCTTCTCTATAGAAGACCTACAAGTCATCGATTCGATGGGCACACCACTTAGGAAGTTTATTCATTTGATGTATTTCCATTCTATATTTTTTCATTTTCACAGATTTGTCATTTTTTCACATATGAATATTTTATTAGTTTTTTACATGTCTATATGCTCCACATATTAACAATTCCAGCTCACTGCTGTTGTATTGTCTTTCACTTAGTGCTACACTTGTTTCTTTCACATTGGTCTGGGACGTTGTTTGTCTTTAGTGTCAGCAGCTTCCTTCTTGTATTGGTTTAGCGCAGTCATTTCCCCAATTTTCTCTTGTTCTATATGGTATAAACCGTACACAGTGCTACCAATAAACTGCTGGAAAGGCAATCATGAGCATTACTAGACAAAAATATTCCCACAGGCTGAAAAACAACCAAAAAACGCCGGCCGTGTCGTCTATTGCATTTCTCTTATTACTGTAATAAAGCTGCCATTGAATTGAACAGCATGTGGAATGTTCCATCCTGGAGAGAACATTGGGTTTCCTCTTTACGTCAAATAGAAAACAAAGTGTGAAAGTGGCATCAGTCATGATGGACGTGTCTTTTACAATTCTACACAGTTATGATGAAGGATGGGGGGGGGCCCAATAGTACATCAAAAGGATTTTCATTTGAAAACCATCAAGAGACCATCACAGCTCTACCCATCGGATCATACGATAGACTTTAGTATCCATTGACTGCTGTTAAGGTGTTGGGTACACTCGGTGGACTGTCATTTCTGGTGATCACATTTATATGAAAAAGCAAAAAAAAAATGAAAGCGCTGTCTTCTACCCCCATAACAATAGGTCATTATTTCATCTACTGGCACAGGGTGATGTGGCCGTAGGCGATCACTATTGGCGCCCTCAACCCCTCTTGAGCTTTGCAATGCCAAGGTGGCCACCTTGGGAAATGAGACACGAGAAAACTCTGAATAAACCCAAAGCCTACAGCACCTGGTATTCCCAGGCGGTCTCCCATCCAGGTACTAATAAGGCCCGACCCTGCTTAGCCTCCAAGATCACATGAGATCGGGCGCTTTCAGGGCGATTGGCGCCCTCAACCCTCTTGAGCTTTGCAATGCCAAGGTGGCCACCTTGGGAAATGAGACACGAGAAAACTCCAAATAAACCCAAAGCCTACAGCACCTGGTATTCCCAGGCAGTCTCCCATCCAGGTACTAACCAGGCCCGACCCTGCTTAGCCTCCAAGATCACATGAGATCGGGCGCTTTCAGGGCAATTGGCGCCCTCAACCCTCTTGAGCTTTGCAATGCCAAGGCGGCCACCTTGGGAAATGAGACACGAGAAAACTCCAAATAAACCCAAAGCCTACAGCACCTGGTATTCCCAGGCGGTCTCCCATCCAAGTACTAATAAGGCCCGACCCTGCTTAGCCGCCAAGATCACACGAGTTTGGGCGCTTTCAGGGCGATTGGCGCCCTCAACCCTCTTGAGCTTTGCAATGCCAAGGTGGCCACCTTGGGAAATGAGACACGAGGAAACTCCAAATAAACCCAAAGCCTACAGCACCTGGTATTCCCAGGCGGTCTCCCATCCAGGTACTAACAAGGCCCGACCCTGCTTAGCCTCCAAGATCAGACGAGTTTGGGTGCTTTCAGGGTGATTTGGCGCCCTCAACCCTCTTGAGCTTTGCAATGCCAAGGTGGCCACCTTGGGAAATGAGACACGAGAAAACTCCAAATAAACCCAAAGCCTACAGCACCTGGTATTCCCAGGCAGTCTCCCATCCAGGTACTAACCAGGCCCGACCCTGCTTAGCCTCCAAGATCACATGAGATCGGGCGCTTTCAGGGCAATTGGCGCCCTCAACCCTCTTGAGCTTTGCAATGCCAAGGTGGCCACCTTGGGAAATGAGACACGAGAAAACTCCAAATAGACCCAAAGCCTACAGCACCTGGTATTCCCAGGCGGTCTCCCATCCAAGTACTAATAAGGCCCGACCCTGCTTAGCCGCCAAGATCACACGAGTTTGGGCGCTTTCAGGGCGATTGGCGCCCTCAACCCTCTTGAGCTTTGCAATGCCAAGGTGGCCACCTTGGGAAATGAGACACGAGAAAACTCCAAATAAACCCAAAGCCTACAGCACCTGGTATTCCCAGGCGGTCTCCCATCCAAGTACTAATAAGGCCCGACCCTGCTTAGCCGCCAAGATCACACGAGTTTGGGGGCTTTCAGGGCGATTGGCGCCCTCAACCCTCTTGAGCTTGCCAACGCCAAGATGTGACCTTGGAGAAAAAAAATAGACCAACTCCGAAAAAACAAAAGCCTATAGCATCTTGTATTCCCAGGTGGTTTCGAATCCAGGTACTAACCAGGCCCGATCCTGCTTAGCCTCCGAGATCAGACGAGATTGGGCACTATTCCTTCCACTGACAAAAAAAATAGGGGGCCCTATTACTCATCCTACTGACCATAGGCGGTGTGTAATTTTTTTTTACACCCACTGACCACCAAGCCCGAGGCATTTTATACTCCCACTGGCCATAGTGGGCCACTGGCTCACCTAAAGTCTGAAAGACAATACATTGGCCCTTTGTTTAAAAAGTTTGGAGACCCCTGCTCTAGTCCACTGAGAAGAACTACTAACACAAAAGAACAAATCCTACAGAAAAAGTTGGGGAGGATTTTAAAAAAAATTCAAGAAAAGCCTTCACAATTATCAAATTCCTCACCACCTAAAGATTAGGCAAGAGTGAAACTTGGTGGCTTTCAAAAATCCTTCCAAAACATTGTTTTTCTAAGGGTTACAATATGGTCATCAGGCTTTATCATGGTAAACCCTGCTTTGCATGGAACAATATGGGATTATGCCAAGACATTCCTTATTGAAAACCAGCGTTACCGCCAGAATAGAAGACAATCTTATTTACAAAATGATTAATTTATTGTTTAGGGCAATGTGAAAAAAAACAAAAAACTAAAAAGAGAGAATTTCGTCGGCAGTTTAATCTGAGGTTTAACGCAACCAGCAAGAGAAAAAAGAAAAAATGGATGTTTTCTAATCGATGGGCTGCCAGGATGTCAAATTGTAAGGAAGTACGGGGCCTAATGAAAGCTTTATTAAAGAATTTCTGCCGATCTGTGAAGGTAGTAAGTGGATGTGGCAGGTTATTTGAGGTAGCGAGTCGGCAGACATGAAATGGAGTCTGCGAGGTAATTTTGAAAGGATGGAGCTCGGGGGAGGGTGATGGGATCAGGGAAGGATTAGATATTGTTTGTGTACGAGTCAAAGAGATAAACAGATTGACGTTTGAGGGATATTAAAATGTTCATCTCCAGCCAGGCTGAATGAGCGGCACAGGAGCCATAACGGATCTTGTGCATAACGTCCCTCAGCAATAAAAGTTCTCGTTGCCTACAGTGGCCAAAGTCCCCCATTCTTTCCACCGAAATACGCTGCAATGGCAGTTTCTGACTGCTACAGACAAGAAGAACGCTTCATCCTGAAACCTTTCTTCATTGGATTCAGGTTTTTCATGAGATCTCATGGATCAGACCTCATAATCCCAACATACCCTCAAGACTAGATGTGTGTGAACATCACTCTAGGTCAGCCTCCCATTTCCACCTCCACTAACACACAGACCAGATGCTGGCCCTTGTCCATCACGGATTCCAATGAGCAAAAAGAACTCTGGTTGGCGGCACGTCCAGTAAAATCACCTTTATTTCAGCAAGGCCATAAAAACATATCCAAAGACACAAATAGTGATGCCGTTTCCCCTCTATTTGTGTTTTTGGATATGTTTTTATGGATTTGCGGAAATAAAGGCGATTTTACTGGACGTGCGGCCAACCAGAATTCTTTTGGCTCATACCCTCAAGTCTACCCGAGTCTGGCCTAGGCTATAGTAAGTCAACCCTTTGGGAGTACTTGGCTTTCAGCCTGAAAACATGGATCAATCTACATTTAAGCCACAATAAATGCCAAATGCAATCTGTAGGTAATGTTGATCCAGGGAATATACAATTGCCTGTTGGGGGATCAGGAAGGAATCCCCCCCCCCCCCCCCCACTGGAGAAAAATTGGATCATACTTTATTGGGGTTCTTTTGCCTTCCTTTGGCTCAACTGTGGGTATAGGATAGTATATATGGAGGTTTTCGATTTTTAAGTGTGTGTGTTTTTTTGTTTTTTTTCTCTATTGGCCTAACTGGATGGACTTGAGTCTTTTTTTTTAACCAGATTAACCATGTAGGTATCCTACAGCCTCGTCTGGTGGAATCGCCACTGACCAGCTACGTGCAAATTAAACCTCTTCAGTGAGGTGAGGGTCTAAAGACCACACCTGGAAACTTTCCAAACTTGGTGAGCCTACGTGGCAAAGGAAGTGGCCAATGGCATCATGTGTACTGTACAGAATATAACGGGGTGACATTTATAGGTAAAGTTGATCCAGGGAAAATCTGATTGCCTCTCGGGGGATCAGAAAGGATTTTTTTCCCCTGCTGTAGCAAATTGGATCATACTTTTCTGGGGTTTTTTCGTCTTCCTCTGGATCAACTGTGGGTAAAGGATTGGGTATATGGGATTGTATGATATTTTTTATTTTATTTATTTTATTTTTTTTATGGTTGAACTAGATGGACGTGTGTCTTTTTTTCAACTTGACTAACTATGTAACGATGTGTAGTGCGCCTTTCCAAAATAGAAGGGTTTAATACTGCCGTGCATAGAAAAAAAAAAGTAGTATTCCTGACAATACCTGGGCTATAAAGGATCAGTTATTGGAATACTTGGGCAACAAATCCATACTCATGACAATACATAACCAACAAACAGGCAATCGTAACAACGGGCAATCCCATTCATGGTCTTTAACCTTCTGTCTCCGGAGTCATGGCTGCACATTTGTGGAGCTCCACCATAAATATTACCATATTTCAACAAACTTTCTTCTTGAACAAACTTGTTTCTTCATAATTAACACTCTTTCAAGGAGTAACATTTCATCAATACACTAGTATTCGATCGTGATTGGCTTACAAAGAGGTGTGAAGTTTTTAGGTCTGAGGCTCTGTTGACCAGGTTACTCGAATGACCTTATAAGTTTTTCTCATCTTCAAGTACCCCTTATTGACCCCATTGCCAGCTCTGAGCATTTAACCTTCCAACTCTTTTGTACCCCCTCCTGTTCTTTACTTCAGCTCTCTGCACCCCCATCTATCCCTATGTACCCCCTGTTGCCCCCCCACCCATCTCTCATTGTTCCTTCCAACTCTTTCTACTCCCTCCTGTTCTTTACTTCAGCTCTTAACACCCCACCTCTATCCCTATATACGAACCTCTTGTCCCCACCCATCTCTTAGTGCCCCGTTCCCCATAACTCTGACCTGTTCTTCACTTAAGCTCTTAACACCCCCCCTTCTATCCCTATATACAAACCCCCACCCATCTCTTGGTGCTTCTTCCGTCCAACTTTATACCCCCTCCTGTTCTTCACTTAAGCTCTCTGCACCCCCGTCTATCCCTACGTACCCCATTCTTCCCCAGCCATCTCTCAGTGTCCCTTCCTTCCAACTCTTTGTACTCCATCTTGTTCTTCGTTTCAACTCTCTGCACCCTTGTCCTATCCCAATGTACCTTCTTCTGCCCCTACACATCTGTCAGTGCCCCTTCCTTCCAACTCTTTGTAGTCCATCTTGTTCCCAACTCTGCACCCCTAGATCTCCTTGTACCCTCTCCTTCTCTCACCCATCTCTCAGTGGCCCTTTCCTCCAACTCTTTGTACTCCATCTTGTTCCCCACTCTGCACCCCTAGATCTCCTTGTACCCTCTCCTGCTCCCACCCTTCTCTCAGTGCCCCTTTCCTCCAACTCTTTGTACTCCATCTTGTTCCCCACTTTAGCTCTCTGCACCCCTAGATCTCCTTGTTCCCTCTCCTGCTCCCACCCATCTCTCAGTGCCCCTTTCCTCCAACTCTTCTCCACATCAGCTCTCTGCATTCTCTATCCCTATGTGCCAGGAAATAAAGACGACAATACCGGACCCTCTGAGTGTAGACTGTTAAAATGTATTTAAAAATCACAATAAGTAAAACTCACATGTGGGACAATAATAACAGGCACATCATGGAAGGTTGTTAGTCCGGTGGTGCATCGATCGCACTGGTCCATGGTAGAGAGTTGACCCAGCCACTCTCTGACGGCTGCGGTGGCCGACAAGATGTGATGGAGGAAAGCCGTAGCTGAGGGTTGCAATGCTCCCTGGACCGCATCGCTGGTCGGGATGACGTCACTGGCGTGCAAGGCATTTCCGAGCGGGCGCACCCTAGTGGTCGGAGGAATGCGCGCTCCTTTTTCAAGCCGCAGCCATCGGAGCCGCTAGGACAGCTCTCCACCACGGGACCAGTGCGATCGATGCACCACTGGACGAACAACCTTCCATGATGTGCCTGTTATTGTCCCACATGTGAGTTTTACTTATTGTGGTTTTTAAATACAGTATCTTACAAAAGTAAGTACACCCCGCAGTCACATCTTTGTAAATCTTTTCGTCTATCTTTTCATGTGACAACACTGAAGAAATGACACTTTGCTACAATGTAAAGTAGTGAGTGTACAGCTTGTATAACAGTGCAAATTTGCTGTCCCCTCGAAATAACTCAACACACAGCCATTAATGTCTAAACCTCTGGCAACAAAAGTCAGTACACCCCCAAGTGAAAATCTCCAAATTGGGCCCAAAGTGTCAATATTTTGTGTGGCCTCCATTATTTTCCAGCACTGCCTTAACCCTCTTGGGCATGGAGGTCACCAGAGCTTCACAGGTTGTCACTGGAGTCCTCTTCCCCTCCCCCATGATGACATCACAGAGCTGGTGGATGTTAGAGACCTTGCGCTCCTCCGCCTTCTGTTTGAGGATGTCCCACAGATGATCAATAGGGTTTAGGTCTGGAGACATGCTTGGCCAGTCCATCACCTTTACCCTCAGCTTCTTTAGCAAGGCAGTGGTGGTCTTGGAGGTGTGTTTGGGGTGGTTATCATGTTGGAATACTGCCCTGCGGCCCAGTCTCTGAAGGGAGGGGATCATGCTCTGCTTCAGTATGTCACAGTACATGTTGGCATTCATGGTTCCCTCAATGATCTGTAGCCCCCCAGTGCCGGCAGCACTCATACAGCCCCAGACCATGACACTCCCACCACCATGCTTGACTGTAGACAAGACACACTTGTCTTTGTCCTCCTCACCTGGTTGCCCCCACACACGCTTGTCACCATCTGAACCAAATACGTTTATCTTGGTCTCATCAGACCACAGGACATGGTTCCAGTAATCCATCTCCTTAGTCTGCTTGTCTTCAGCAAACTGTTTGTGGACTTTCTTGTGCATCATCTTTAGCAGAGGCTTCCTTCTGGGATGACAGCCATGCAGACCAATTTGATGCAGTGTGCGGCGTATGGTCTGAGCACTGACAGGCTAACCCCCTCACCCCTACAACCTCTGCAGCAATGCTGGCAGCACTCATACGTCTATTTCCCAAAGACAACCTCTGGATATGACGCTGAGCACGTGACCTCAACTTCTTTGGTTGACCATGGCGAGGCCTGTTCTGAGTGGAACCTGTCCTGTTATACCGCTGTATGGTCTTGGCCACCGTGCTGCAGATCAGTTTCAGGGTCTTGGCAATCTTCTTATAGCCTAGGCCATCTTTATGTAGAGCAAAAATTCTTTATTTCAGATCCTCAGAGAGTTCTTTGCCATGAGGTGCCATGTTGTACTTCCAGTGACCAGTATGAGAGAGTGAGAGCGATAACACCAAATTTAACACACCTGCTCCCCATACACACCTGAGACCTTGTAAAACTAACGAGTCACATGACACCGGGGAGGGAAAATGGCTAATTGGGCCCAATTTGGAGACTTTCACTTAGGGGTGTACTGACTTTTGTTGCCAGCGGTTTAGACATTAATGGCTGTGTGTTGAGTTATTTTGAGGGGACAGCAAATTTACACTGTTATACAAGCTGTACACTCACTACTTTACATTGTAGACAAGTGTCATTTCTTCAGTGTTGTCACATGAAAAGATAGAAGAAAAGATTTACACAAATGTGACTGGGGGGGTGTACTTACTTTTGTGAGATGCTGTAGCTTACGATGAACTTTTGCTACCCGGATTTAAGCTGAATACACACTATACAACTTTTGTTGTTCGATTCTCATTTCGATTTACCTTCAACTATGTAGTATAAAGGGCCGGCCTGATTGCATACACATCAAATGTGTTTAGGTGTGACCTCATATTATATGGTTTTGGAAAATCTAAAGGAAAAAAAAAATCTAACAATTGTATAGTGTGTATCCAGCTTAAGATGCTGCACTTGCTGTTCGGATTTAGATGTTCCTGTAGATGCTGAACTTGCCGTATTTCATGATCTTCAACTTAGGTGACCCTATGTCCGGAAAACAGGGAATTTTTTGTAGATATGGGTTTTTTTTCGTTTTTTTTTTTTTTTTAATAGTCTTCTTTGTTAAATATATATAAAAAAAATTTCCCTTAATATTTAAATTGTAACTTTCAGAACTCATGTAGTTACGGTAAACTGTAATTACAGGGAAGGCCCTCAGCTTCCACATAAAAGCATTTTATCTGTAACGCACGACGCAGAAGCCATAAATTTAATCCTAAAAAAAAAAACAATGTGACAGTTTCATTATATAATCTTTGCATGTAATGCTATAAAAAAAAATCTCTATTATGAAAAAAAAAAAAAAAAGGAACAAAAAAAAAAAAAACTATTAAAGATCTGGAAAAGATAATTCTTGTCCTTAGGAGCCCGTACGCAAATATTAGATGGAAGGCGGCAGGAAAAGGTGGCGGTGCAAATTTAGTTCTCTAGGATTGTCTGGGCGGCCGGTAAGGTTTCCATTGTGTCCGATGAAAAATGTTACATTTATGCTTCACATTTATCCAAGCGCCAAACTGCCCAGGAAAATACCAGCTGGAATCTGGATGGGCAGTTTGCATTACACAGACTTTTAAACTAGACTTGCCAATAACTTCCGTGTTTCTGCCAAGTGCTCATCGGTTCGAATCCCAACAACAACACTGTTTTGCATGGAACAGGAAACAGTGCACAAAAAATAAGCCACGTCTATAAATCATTGAGGAAACAAACTAAGGTAGTACTGAGTATTACCCAGGAAGGCGGACTTTTTAGGCTAAAAAACAGTGGAGAGGATGTAGTAGTATAAAAAATATATATTTATTGAAAATTACAAATATCTAAAAAACAACACACAATGACAATTGTAACATATATGCATCTATGATTATTGTGCAGTGAGCCAATGTATGTCTACGCGTTTCGCCGCTAGGCTTCCTCAGGACGCGGCCAAGGTTCACAGATGAGACAGAGAAGGAAATAAATCTCTCCATCTTAAATTGAAATGCAAAAT
This sequence comes from Lithobates septentrionalis, assembly GCA_037952835.1. Lineage (NCBI taxonomy): Eukaryota > Metazoa > Chordata > Amphibia > Anura > Ranidae > Lithobates > Lithobates septentrionalis. The sequence continues at coordinate 23,502 of JBBDGP010004830.1, read as the reverse complement.
CATGCAAGATTTTTATACTGCTACATCCGCTCCACTTTTTCTTAGCCTAAAAAGTCCGCCTTCCTGTGTAATACTCAGTACTACCTTAGACTGTTTTGTATGGAGTTTGCATGTTCTTCCTGCGCCTGCGTGGATTTCCTCCAGGTACACTGGTTTCCTCCCACTCCCCAGGACATGCTGGTAGGTTAATTAGATCCTGTCTATATTGGTCCTAGCATATGAGATAGAGAGCTCAGATTGTAAGATCCTTATGGGCAGGCACTGATGTCAATGTACAAATACATGTAAAGTCCTGCATAAAATGTTGACTCTGTGATAGACTCACCCGGGACAGAGGCTTTAGGAGGGCACTGAATGCTATCCTCTTACCTACCGACTATGGGCCCTGGAGGACCCGGATACATGACTATAGGCCCTGGAGGACCCGGATACAGGACTATGGGCCCTGGAGGACCCGGATACAGGACTATGGGCCCTGGAGGACCCGGATACAGGACTATGGGCCCTGGAGGACCCGGATACATGACTATGGGCCCTGGAGGACCCAGATAATGACCATGGGCCCTGGAGGACCTGGATACATGACTATGGGCCCTGGAGGACCCGGATACAGGACTATAGGCCCTGGAGGACCCGGATACAGGACTATGGGCCCTGGAGGACCCGGATACATGACTATGGGCCCTGGAGGACCCAGATACATGACCATGGGCCCTGGGGGACCTGGATACATGACTATGGGCCCTGGAGGACCCGGATACATGACTATGGGCCCTGGAGGACCTGGATACATGACTATGGGCCCTGGAGGACCCAGATACATGACTATGGGCCCTGGAGGACCCAGACACATGACTATGGGCCCTGGAGGACCCGGATACATGACTATGGGCCCTGGAGGACCCGGATACATTACTATGGGCCCTGGAGGACCTGGATACATGACTATGGGCCCTGGAAGATCCGGATACATGACTATGGGCCCTGGAGGATCCGGATACATGACTATGGGCCTTGGCATTTGAGGGAGCTACAAGCATTTAGGAAGATGTTCTGTTATGTAATGCAAAAGGACATTATTAAGGACGCCATGATGGTCTCTGCCAGCTTGGGACTCATAGCTGATGTTGATATCAGCAAGCCACCTGTCTGGGGGCCCCCTGCCATAATGTGTTTATTGTAAGTAGGTCTAGTGTGCCACCTAAGGGTCTTTCTACCATTGTTGTCTGTGCCAATTATCTCTGCTATTGTGTGAAGGTGTTCTGTGTTTATACTTATGATAATGTGTATTGTAGTTTATGAGCTAGGAGATGGCAGGTCTGACCTGGAAGATCAGACCTCGGAGTCATCCAGGGGGTTAATTAAGGTCATGTTTCTAGTATATGTCTGTTGTTGTAATTATATTTCTGTGTGCAGTTTGTATTTTTACGGGTAATCTGATCAGAAGGGGGGAATGTCCTTCTCAAGTGTATAAAAGCCTGTATTCTTGTTCAAATAAACAGTTCTTATTCTGGTTTACTGCAAAACGGTTACTGCTGCCTGGTTCTTAGGGTAACAGATCCACTGGCCTCGTGTTCCAGAGCTTAGGAAGCGATATACTGAAGGAAGCAAGCAGAGTGTGGGACGTCCCATTACATTGGTGGCAGCAGTGGGACGCTTCCTGAAGTCTGGGACATCCAAACCTTCCCCGGGATCCAAGATCGGGATAGCAGACTTCGGTCACCCCAGCGGAGATATGGATCTGGCTAAATAATTGTAGCTCCCTCAAATGCCAGTGCCCATAGTCGGTAGGCAATAGGCTAACATTCAGTCCCCTCCAAAAGCCTCTGTCCCGGATGAGTATCATAGACACCGGATGTGTCAACCTGTAACAAATACTGCATGCAAAAATTGTCCCAACATACAGCAACATTATTTTTTTTTTTTAGAAAATCTCCACTATTTATCATTAAAACACCATCTTTGTGCCAGTCGGTGACTACGCCTAGGCTGAGATGATGTCATCAGTCTGTTGAAGGCAAAGGGGAGCATATCCTCAGTCTCCTTCTCCAGTGATTAGGCTGCAACAATGTAACAAATCACAAGGTGAGCGCCAAGCGGGGTGGGGGGGGTGGGGGTGGGGTGGGCGGGGCTGATGTGTGAACACAGCCAAGAACTACTAGAAGCATCTGTCAGCATCTCACTCCAGATGGTGACCCTGGATGATGCCTGAACAAAGATGGTGCCGTCTTTCTGGCGGGGAAAGCAGAAGAGGGATTGGTCAGGGGGGAGTACTGTGATCTCTGTGAGATGTTCAGTGCAGTGACTACCCCCCTCCTTCTACCCCCCCCCCCACACTCAGTCTTACACTCACCTGTACCCTATATAACAGGGGTCACTAAACTTTCTAAAGCATGGGTGCTCAATATGTGGCCCTCCAGCTTTTGCGGAACTACAAATCCCATCCTGCCTCTGCCTTTGGAAGTCATGCTTGTTTAAATGACAGCCTTGTAATGCATCATGGGACTTGTAGTTGTGGCTGGATGGTCATGTAAAAGGGCCAGTTTACTGTCTTTCAGACTTTAGGGGGGCCGGCCTATGTCCAGTGGTAGTAAACAACGCCCGATCTTCAGAACAGGGGGAGAAAGAGTTAGTGCCAGTGGGAGGAATAGTGCCCCATCATTGGTATCAGTGGGAGGAATAGTGCCCCATGATTGGTGTCAGTGGGAGGAATAGTGCCCCATCATTGGTGTCAGTGGGAGGAATAGTGCCCCATCATTGGTGTCAGTGGGAGGAATAGTGCCCCATCATTGGTGTCAGTGGGAGGAATAGTGCCCCGTCATTGGTATCAGTGGGAGGAATAGTGCCCCGTCATTGGTGTCAGTAGAAGGAATAGTGTCCCATCATTGGTATCAGTGGGAGGAATAGTGTCCCGTCATTGGTGTCAGTGGGAGGAATAGCGTCCCATCATTGGTATCAGTGGAGGAATAGTGCCCCATCATTGGTATCAGTGGGAGGAATAGTGTCCCATCATTGGTGTCAGTGGGAGGAATAGTGTCCCATCATTGGTATCAGTGGGAGGAATAGTGCCCCATCATTGGTATCAGTGGGAGGAATAGTGTCCCACCCATCATTGGAGCACAGGTGTGTCAGGAGGAAGGTGTCTCTCTGGAGCTGCTCTAGGTGATCCGTGTGAGAGGGGAGTGGTGGTGAAATCTCTCCCAGCTCTCCTGGCTCCTTTCTGGGGAAGCCATGGAGGCCAGCAGGGCCTCTCCTGCTGGAGGCTCCCAGCCATCTCCTGGGCCATCAGGTGACATGCCTTCCTCTGTACAAGCCATGGCTGGGGATCTCTCTACCCCTGGTGAAGATGAAGGCTCAGAGGCCATCCGGGAGCGAGTGGTGGCCGGGATTAAGGTCCTGAATAGAGAAAGAGACAAGCTGTACAAGCTCAGAGCGGAGGTGAAGCGCTTGAGAAGGCAACGTGAGGGCTTGCATAGCCAGAGACGTGGATCCATGGATCCGGGGATCCAACTGGCCAAGGTCCGGGTTGAACACCAGGAGACCATTGTGGCCATGATGGAAGGCAGAGATGGGCCCTTCAAAGAAAAATTTTGCAATGACCGAAGGTTTGCCAGGATGACAAAGATGGAGGTGGAGGAGGAGACCCCCAGTTCAGACCCCCTGCCCCCTCAGGGAGAGGTAAGCAGCCCCATGCCTTCCCAGGACTCAGGAGGCATGCTCAGGGTAATCCAGGTAATGGAGTCTCCTTTGCGGGGTGATCGGCTGGTGTTCCATGAGGAGGACATGACAGATAATGTGCCTGACAAGGTAAAGCCCGTCAAGCCCCATGTGGTGCATAAAACAGTTTTTGTGACTGATACAGACAATGTGCCCAGTGACAATCAGGCTGCTAGTCCTATGTGTAGCAATGCTGTGCCTGCTGATGCTGCAGTGCAGCAAAGTTTGCGTTTAAAAAATGACATTCCTGCAGATGAACTACAAGATTCAGCAGAGCCAATTAACCCCCCTTTAGCTGAGTCTAAAGCTATTTGCCCCAAACCTGCTGAAGACTCTACAGCACAGCTTCAGGAGACAGCTGGTATTGCAGCAGAAACTGTGACTATTCCTGATGAGAATGTGGATGTTTGTGTGACTGATAAAAATCATCTCAGTACAAGTGTGATGGACAATGGTCCCAGTTCAAGTGTGATGGACAGTCCTACCAACTCTGTTCAAGCAGTGAATAATAATAGTAATGTACAGACTACTGTGACTTCAGTGTGGGGCCTTGGCCCTGATAAACCCACGTTTGCTCAGGTGGTACGCTCTGCTCCTGGTAGCTCCGCCCCCAAGCGGGGTTTCCCCCTGCAGCCTACCACTTTGGGCACCCCAGGATCTGGTCTTGGGTCTCTGGCTTCTGCTGGGGGTCCGAGAAGAAATGTGGTAATTCTCAAATGGGAAGGTGGTGCAATCCCTCCAGCACGGCGTGCAGTGGTGGATTTGATTCTGGAGATGGGTTTTGGGGCAAACGATCTGTATGCTCTAATACATGTAGCTGGGACACGGGATTATACCATTAGCTTCACCAGGCCAGAGGGTCTTGACCTGTTCTGGGAGAGATATGAGGCTCGGTGCAGGTCAAGACCTGAATGGGAAGGTCTGGCCCCAGTTGCGGTTTCGCAAAGGTCAACGGTGAAAAAGATCACCATCATACTCACCAATGAGAGTGTTCCTGCTCGGGACCTAGAAGTCTGGTTAAGGAACTATGGTGAGGTTTTGACTAAGCCCAGCAAAATCCTTGATGAGCGTAACATCTGGACTGGGGGTTGGTCAGTAACAGTCAGGTTGGCCAGGGATGGGAACATACCTCCCAACCGTCCCGGATTGCCCGGGAAAGTCCCGCTGTGGGAGGTCTGTCCCGCGTCCCGGGCACCTTCATTCCGGGACAATACAATGTCCCGGAATCGCCCCATTGGGATCTGATGCCCCCTAAAAATTGCCGCTGCATTGCCGCTGTCCCTCACTGCCCGGCGCTGTACTGGTTCTGGCCAAGACCGCTTCATTTCACCCCCAGATGCTGCCTGGCTAACTGCCAAAACAACTGGTTGCTAGGCATGGCCCGCCTGGCGTCTAACAACCAGTGACGTCACGACGAGGAGGAGAGTGGAGCCCCAGCATTCAGTGCGAGCTGGAGGAGGATTCCTCCTCGTGCCTAAGCTCCGCCCCCGGCTCCACCCCCCAACTCCGGGTCTCCCCTGAAGGCTGTTCCTGCTCTGGAAGAAAGGTAGGAGAATGCTCCCTGCATTGTCCTGTGCACACAGAATGAATCCCGCACGACACAGCCTGAGGCTGGTTTTCTCACTGTGTGGAAATTTTCTTTGATTGGAACTCGTGGCTGCTTGTCCTCATGGTGATTGGCTGCAGCACATGGCAATCATCCTCCTGTATTTGCCAACAGAACACTCCCCGTGGGGGCGGGGTCAGTTGCCGGTCTGTGCTGAAGACGAGGAGGAGGGCTTTCTGCAGGTCTGTGTATGTGTGATAGGAAAGTTGCTGCAGTTAACTTAAGCTGTTGCAGTGTCCTGGCAGATGACAGATAGATTTCTGGTGAAGCCTGTGCCCAGAATCTTAGCTCAGGTTGCAGACACAGAGCATCACTCGTTCTGTCTGTTTAATCTGTACAGGACTCTGCAGCAGGAGATAAGGAGAGTGTGTGCTGAGAACGGGGAAGTGTTCTGTGTGTGTCTCAATCTGAATTGCCCTGTTTATGCTTCCTCTCCTGAGCTCTCTGTCCACCCCCCGTCCAATCCTGCGATCTCCCTGTCCACCCCCCCGTCCCATCCTGCGATCTCCCTGTCCACCCCCCCGTCCAATCCTGCGATCTCCCTGTCCACCCCCCCGTCCAATCCTGCGATCTCCCTGTCCACCCCCCCGTCCAATCCTGCGATCTCCCTGTCCACCCCCCCGTCCAATCCTGCGATCTCCCTGTCCACCCCCCCGTCCAATCCTGCGATCTCCCTGTCCACCCCCCCCCCCCGTCCAATCCTGCGATCTCCCTGTCCACCCCCCCTGTCCAATCCTGCGATCTCCCTGTCCACCCCCCCCCGTCCAATCCTGCGATCTCCCTGTCCACCCCCCCGTCCAATCCTGCGATCTCCCTGTCCACCCCCCCGTCCAATCCTGCGATCTCCCTGTCCACCCCCCCCCCCGTCCAATCCTGCGATCTCCCTGTCCACCCCCCCTGTCCAATCCTGCGATCTCCCTGTCCACCCCCCCTGTCCAATCCTGCGATCTCCCTGTCCACCCCCCCCCCCCCGTCCAATCCTGCGATCTCCCTGTCCACCCCCCCGTCCAATCCTGCGATCTCCCTGTCCACCCCCCCCCCCCCGTCCAATCCTGCGATCTCCCTGTCCACCCCCCCTGTCCAATCCTGCGATCTCCCTGTCCACCCCCCCCCGTCCAATCCTGCGATCTCCCTGTCCACCCCCCGTCCAATCCTGCGATCTCCCTGTCCACCCCCCCCCGTCCAATCCTGCGATCTCCCTGTCCACCCCCCCCCCCGTCCAATCCTGCGATCTCCCTGTTCACCCCCCCCGTCCAATCCTGCGATCTCCCTGTCCACCCCCCCCGTCCAATCCTGCGATCTCCCTGTCCACCCCCCGTCCAATCCTGCGATCTCCCCGTCCCACCCTGCGACCTCCCCGTCCAATCCTGCGATCTCCCCGTCCAATCCTGCGATCTCCCCGTCCAATCCTGCGATCTCCCCGTCCAATCCTGCGATCTCCCCGTCCAATCCTGCGATCTCTCCGTCCAATCCTGCGATCTCTCCGTCCAATCCTGCGATCTCTCCGTCCCACCCTGCGATCTCCCCGTCCAATCCTGCGATCTCCCCGTCCCATCCCGCCATCTCCCCGTCCCACCCTGCGACCTCCCCGTCCAATCCTGCCATCTCCCCGTCCCATCCTGCGACCTCCCCGTCCAATCCTGCCATCTCCCCGTCCCATCCTGCGATCTCCCCGTCCCACCCTGCGATCTCCCCGTCCAATCCTGCGATCTCCCCGTCCCACCCTGCGATCTCCCCGTCCCACCCTGCGATCTCCCCGTCCACCCCCCCGTCCAATCCTGCGATCTCCCTGTCCACCCCCCCGTCCAATCCTGCTATCTCCCTGTCCACCCCCCCGTCCAATCCTGCGATCTCCCTGTCCACCCCCCCGTCCAATCCTGCGATCTCCCTGTCCACCCCCCCTTCCCATCCTGCGATCTCCCCGTCCAATCCTGCGATCTCCCCGTCCAATCCTGCGATCTCCCCGTCCAATCCTGCGATCTCCCCGTCCAATCCTGCGATCTCCCCGTCCCATCCCGCGATCTCCCTGTCCACCTCCCCGTCCAATCCTGCGATCTCCCCGTCCAATCCTGCGATCTCCCCGTCCCATCCCGCGATCTCCCTGTCCACCCCCCGTCCAATCCTGCGATCTCCCCGTCCAATCCTGCGATCTCCCCGTCCAATCCTGCGATCTCCCCGTCCACCCCCCCTTCCCTTCCTGCGATCTCCCCGTCCACCACCCTTCCCATCCTGCGATCTCCCCGTCCCATCCTGCGATCTCCCCGTCCCATCCTGCGATCTCCCCGTCCCATCCTGCGATCTCCCCGTCCCATCCTGCGTTCCCCCCGTCCCATCCTGCGATCTCCCTGTCCCACCCTGCGATCTCCCCGTCCCATCCTGCGACCTCCCTGTCCACCCCAACTTCCCACCCCGCGATCTCCCTGTCCACCCCCACCGTCCAATCCTGCGATCTCCCCGTCCAATCCTGCAATCTCCCCGTCCAATCCTGCAATCTCCCCGTCCAATCCTGCGATCTCCCCGTCCAATCCTGCGATCTCCCCGTCCAATCCTGCGATCTCCCCGTCCCACCCTGCGATCTCCCCGTCCCACCCTGCGATCTCCCCGTCCAATCCTGCGATCTCCCCGTCCCACCCTGCGATCTCCCCGTCCCACCCTGCGATCTCCCCGTCCACCCCCCCGTCCAATCCTGCGATCTCCCTGTCCACCCCCCCGTCCAATCCTGCGATCTCCCTGTCCACCCCCCCGTCCAATCCTGCGATCTCCCTGTCCACCCCCCCGTCCAATCCTGCGATCTCCCTGTCCACCCCCCCTTCCCATCCTGCGATCTCCCCGTCCAATCCTGCGATCTCCCCGTCCAATCCTGCGATCTCCCCGTCCAATCCTGCGATCTCCCCGTCCCATCCCGCGATCTCCCTGTCCACCTCCCCGTCCAATCCTGCGATCTCCCCGTCCAATCCTGCGATCTCCCCGTCCCATCCCGCGATCTCCCTGTCCACCCCCCCGTCCAATCCTGCGATCTCCCCGTCCAATCCTGCGATCTCCCCGTCCAATCCTGCGATCTCCCCGTCCACCCCCCCTTCCCTTCCTGCGATCTCCCCATCCACCACCCTTCCCATCCTGCGATCTCCCCGTCCAATCCTGCGATCTCCCCGTCCAATCCTGCGATCTCCCCGTCCCATCCCGCGATCTCCCTGTCCACCTCCCCGTCCAATCCTGCGATCTCCCCGTCCAATCCTGCGATCTCCCCGTCCCATCCCGCGATCTCCCTGTCCACCCCCCCGTCCAATCCTGCGATCTCCCCGTCCAATCCTGCGATCTCCCCGTCCAATCCTGCGATCTCCCCGTCCACCCCCCCTTCCCTTCCTGCGATCTCCCCATCCACCACCCTTCCCATCCTGCGATCTCCCCGTCCCATCCTGCGATCTCCCCGTCCCATCCTGCGATCTCCCCGTCCCATCCTGCGTTCCCCCCGTCCCATCCTGCGATCTCCCTGTCCCACCCTGCGATCTCCCCGTCCCATCCTGCGACCTCCCTGTCCACCCCAACTTCCCACCCCGCGATCTCCCTGTCCACCCCCACCGTCCAATCCTGCGATCTCCCCGTCCAATCCTGCAATCTCCCCGTCCAATCCTGCGATCTCCCCGTCCAATCCTGCGATCTCCCCGTCCCATCCTGCGATCTCCCCGTCCCATCCTGCGATCTCCCCGTCCACCCCCCCTTCCCTTCCTGCGATCTCCCCATCCACCACCCTTCCCATCCTGCGATCTCCCCGTCCCATCCTGCGATCTCCCCGTCCCATCCTGCGATCTCCCTGTCCCACCCTGCGATCTCCCCGTCCCATCCGGCGATCTCCCTGTCCACCCCCCCCGTCCCATCCTGCGATCTCCCTGTCCACCCCCCCCGTCCCATCCTGTGATCTCCCCGTCCAATCCTGCGATCTCTCCGTCCAATCCTGCGATCTCTCTGTCCAATCCTGCGATCTCCCCGTCCCACCCTGCGATCTCCCCGTCCCACCCTGCGATCTCCCCGTCCCACCCTGCGATCTCCCCGTCCCACCCTGCGATCTCCCCGTCCAATCCTGCGATCTCCCCGTCCAATCCTGCGATCTCCCCGTCCCATCCTGCGATCTCCCTGTCCACCCTCCCATCCCATCCTGGGGTCTCTCTGGACATGTGGCCCCATCCAGTGCGCTGCGTGTCTTCAGAGGTCAGGATGTATGCAGAAACATAAGAGAGTTTCTCAGTCCAACTGTATTCAACTACATTACATTCTTCTAATAAACTTTAAGCAAAATACTCTAAAAATAGTGTAAAAATAGACAGACTTTTGTTAAATTGAGATATATTATAGTGATGTAAACATGTCTCCAATATGATTGACCACACCTCTTAAACCACAACCAAATGACCACGCCCTTTTTTGCTGGCCACGCCCACTTCTCGGCATGGTGCGCTGCGCTCTCCACACATCGGATCTTCTAAGTGTCCCTCATTGTCAAGTTCAAAAGTTGGGAGGTATGTGGGAATGTTGTCCGTCACCTGCCCTCCTCAGCTTTAATAGGGAGGGATAGGATGACTATTTTCTACCCTGGTCAGCCGAAGCTGTGTCACCGCTGTGGAGAAAAGGGGCATTTGAGCTCTTCCTGTTCAGCCTTGATATGTTCAGTGTGTCGGGGTCAGGGTCATATGGCCAAGGACTGCACCGAGATGATCAGGTGCAACCTGTGCCTGCGCCTTGGCCACCCCTACAGCAGATGTCCTGAAGCCTGGCACAATATGGAGAAGGAGGTAATTGATGACATGTCAAGGCTGGACGGGATGGAGGGTGAGGCCCCTGGTGTACCATCCTCCTCTGCGGTGACTGACTCCCCTGGTCCTGCTCAGGATCCCTCTCCAGTTCCTGTGCCCCCCCCTCCTGTGTCTGTAAGTATTCCTTCTGTATCTGTCTCCCCCCAGCCTACTGTATCCCCTCCTCTTGTGTCAGAACCTTCCAAGTCTGTGCCCCCTGAGTCAGTTCCCCCCCCCAGGAGTCTACCCCTCCTAAGTCTGATTCAAAGGGAGCACCCCCCCCCACCAGGAGTGGTAGTGGGTACTAAAAAGGTTGCTTCTTCTTCTGTAAAGAAGTCTTCTGTAAAAACTTCACAGGAAAAAGTAAGAGATGAGGGCATCTCTGAAGCTGACCTGCAGTACCTGGAGGAGAGAAGGAAGGTTGGGAAGCGGAAGAAGCAGGTGGTGAGGACAGAACAGGCTCCAGTGCCTGTCTCCAACCGTTATAGGTCCTCTAATTGGGATATCTCTTCATCTGGAGCTTCTTCGGAGCGAAGTTCTGATTCCGAAATGGAGTTTGAGGCGGCCTCAAGAAAGAGAGAGGCTTCTGGTGATGAGCAGCAGAGGGGAGCTAAGAAGCAATCCACTCAATAACCCAAATGGCGGTTCCCCCTCCGTTAAAAGTGGTGACAATAAATGTCGCCAGCATTAAGTCAGTAAGAGCTCGTTCTATGGCCTTCTTTTTGTTCAGCCAATTAGATGCTGAAATTTTATTTTTGCAAGAGACTAGGCTCACCTCCTTGGCAGATATTCATATGGCCAAGAGAGAGTGGAGGTATGGTCCATCTTACTGGTCTCTTGCGGCCGAGCCTTATGGCGGTGTGGCGGTGTTGTTTAAAACCGGCATGGTAACTGTCCGGCGGGTTATTGAGGTGGAGATTGGGAGATGTATGGTCTTAGACGTCCTTGTGGGAGGGCAGGACCTGCGCCTAATTAATGTTTATGGACCGCACACAAAGTGGGACAGGAAGTGCCTTTTTACAAGGATCAAGCCATTTCTTTTTACATCCCGGCAAGTGGTCTTTGGAGGTGACTTTAATACAGTAACTAGGCCCAAGGACAGGAAGGACTTCAAGGACAGGCTGGGATATGATAGCGTTTTTTTAAATAGTATGGTTAGGGATGCTGGTCTTGTGGATGTGCACATTAAGCACCTCCCGGATGACACTGGGTTCACCTTTCATCGAGGTAATAGTCAGAGTAGAATAGATAGGTTTTTTTTGAAGGAGACCTCTGCTTTCTCACCCCCAGTGGTGCAGGCAGTAGAGTTCTCTGATCACTGTATGCTATCTGTGGTCCTGAATGCTTCAGACGCCCCTCAGAGGGGTAAGGGCATCTGGAGACTGAATTCGACTCTACTCAAGGAAGAACATGTTAGACAATCCTTTGAGGAATTCTTTCAGGCACAGGTGACCATCCTGGACTTTTGTAGCAGCAAGGCTGAGTGGTGGGAGCTGACCAAAAAGAGGATCGCTGGATTCTTCAGGGGCCTAGCCAATAGAAAACAGTTTAATAAATACATGACCTACCAACGTTTACGGAGGAAGCTGGATATTCTTGTCTCGAGAGGAGGAGATCCTGGGGCAATCTCCGAAGTGAAACTCCTTCTCAGGAAGTGTCAATATGACCAGCATGCCTCTTTGGTTCTGGAGAGGGACTATGGGAAGTACCACTCGCCTGACCCTTACCAGAACTGCAAACAAGGTGTAGCAGTTAAAACGGTCGTTGGCCTTAAGGACAGTACAGGTTCCTTGACAAAGTCCAGGTCAGGGATTCTGGAGGTCGTGAGGTCCTTTTATGCTGACCTTCTTGGGAGGAAAGAGCTTGACCGTGACAAGATGGAAAGCTTTTTGGACTCTACTCCAGGTCTAAATGATGAAGATGTCCCATTGATGAATTTGACAGAGGAGATCACAGTTGAAGAGGTGCTGAGGGCAATTGAACAGCTTGCCATCAAAAAGTCACCTGGACCGGATGGCTTGACGGCTGAGTTTTACAAAGCCTTTAAGTCTATTCTGGCCCCACATTTGGTAGAGGTTTTTAACAGTTGCCTTGCTGAGGGGGTACTTCCCCCTTCCATGAGGCACTCAGCCGTGATTCTTCTTTCAAAGGGTAAAGATCCTTCGATGATTGAGAATTGGCGCCCCATCAGCCTTCTTAATGTCGATAGAAAGATACTGGCAAAGATATTTTTCTGGCGCCTATCGTCAGTAGCAGAGTCTTTGCTTTCTCGCCATCAGCACTGTTCGGTCCAGGGTAGGTGCACCTTCACAGCAGTTTTAGCTGTCCGGGAGGCCTTGGAGCGGTGCAGGGCTGCAGGCTGGGGAAAGAATTTGCTGACATTGGATCAGGCAAAAGCTTTTGATCGTGTTAACCATGAGTACCTGTGGTTGCTCCTTAGTAAGTACGGTCTGCCGGGTGGTTTTGTCGATTGGTTAAAAGTCTTGTATAAGGGGGCAGAAAGCTTTCCTCTTGTTAATGGTTGGGTTGGGCAGTCCTTTGAGGTTGGCTCCGGGGTGCGCCAGGGTTGTCCCCTGAGTCCCCTGCTCTATGTGTTTGCAATCGACCCCTTCATCAGGAGGCTAGAGAGCAGCATGTTGTGTGGGGTGCCAGTGGGGCTCCCGGGTGAGCCGCCTTTGAGGGTTGTTGCCTATGCGGACGATGTGTCCGTGATTGTCACTCGGGCGGATGAAGCAGAGGAGGTGGTCTCTCTGACATCACGGTATTCTGAAGCATCAGGCTCCAAGATCAATCAGGAAAAGAGTGAAGTTTTCTGGATGGGAAAGGAAGGTGAGGGTTTTGATCTCCCGGACACCTTTCCAGTGCCCCAGGAAAGAATTAAGATTCTAGGCATTGAATTTGGACCTGGCGATTATGGCCTCAAAAACTGGGAAGGCAGACTGGAAATTGCCAATACTAAGGTGGTCAGCTGGAAGAGATGGAAATTATCTATGAGGGAAAGGGTTGATCTGATTAAGACTTACCTGATTCCGATCTTCTTGTATGTCAGCTTTGTCTGCATCTTGCCAGTGTCTCTCTATGCTAGGGTCAGTAGTGTGTTCTTCCAGATGTTGTGGGGGAACAGACTGAACCCCATCAAGAGGAATGTCACCTATCTATCCAGGAGGGAGGATGGCTTAGGTATGGTCAACCCAGTTCTTTTCACTGCTTTTTCTCAAGTTTAATATTGGTAATATGCTTGCAGTGGAACCTCCTGGATGGGCAGGCATATTTAGATCTTGGTTTAGGCCTTTTCTACGACTTTGGGAAGAAGGTGGCCAAGTGAAGAATCTCAGGGGTCATCGTGGTCCGCTACCAGCCTATGTTGCTCCGTGCCTGAAGTTATTACGGCAGTGGCGATTGTCGGCTGAAGATCTCAGATCGGTTCCGAGGAAAGTCCTTATGAGTCGAGTCTTGAGCGAAGTCTTTCATGACCCACTGGCCTTAAGGGATTGCCCAGGCCCAGTTTTGAGGGCAGGGTTAAGACTTATTAATTTGGACAGAGTACCTCCTAAATTCACGGATCTGGCCTGGTTGTGCTTCCATGGGAGGCTCTATGTTCGGGGCAATTTGAAATTCCGCAGTGGGATGGATCGTAGCTGTCCTCGGGAGGAGTGTGCAGGTGAGGAGGAGACTATGGACCATTTTCTGCTTCATTGCCCTTTTAACATAGAGGTGTACAAACAGGTGGGGCGGGCCCTTGGTGTTCCTTTCCTCTCCGGGCTGGGTTATGCTGAGTGGGTGTATGGAGCATTCAATACTGGTGGGGTTTTTTGTTTAGATACACTTTTTCTAGTTAGCCTAGTAGTCCGTTATTTCACTTGGAACGCACGGTGTCAGGTCAGCATTCGGCGTAAAATCCTTCCTGTTCAGGTGGTGGTGTATGACATTCTGCATGAGGTGGAGAAGATTCGGGTACTTGAGAGAGACAAGCGGAGTCAGGGGGCTTGGTTGAAGGCGTGGAGGGGTTTCAAGCCTCCCTGACTGCCAGGAGTCTCTTTCCCGGGTGTGGCTGTCTGTCTCTTTTTCACCCTAGATTATTTTTTGGATTAATTTTTGATAAATGGCTGCGTACATAGGTGATGGATTGTGCCTCTTAGGCCCTCTCTGCTGCTTTATGTAAATAGTTTTGGTAGTGGATTATGTATATATTGTATATATTCTGAACATGGATGTGTATTCCTTGGATTTATGTTGAAGTTTTGTACTTTGGTTTTGTTTTTTACTTTTGTATAAAATTGGTTGCTTGATTCTTTTTAATAAAAGATCAATAGTGCCCCATCATTGGTATCAGTGGGAGGAATAGTGTCCCATTATTGGTGTCAGTGGGAGGAATAGTGCCCCATCATTGGTATCAGTGGGAGGAATAGTGCCCCATCATTGGTGTCAGTGGGAGGAATAGTGTCCCATCATTGGTGTCAGTGGGAGGAATAATGCCTCAAGGGCTGAATAAAGGCTAGCAAAGAGGCCGTATCCGGCCCCAGGGCCACAGTTTGGAGACCACTGCTATATTCTCCTGTGCCTCATTGGTGCAGCTGAATAGAGAATACAACATACATGGACCCAGCAGAGAAGATTTCGACCAGCATCTGACAAGACAGCACAACCAATATCTCACTGGGTTGGGGACAGTAAGGTATAAGACTGGGAGAGGGACTAGGGTGGAGGACAGGCTGGTCAAAAAAATATAATATACAGCATACAGAGGGAAAAAAAGTATTTGATCGGCCTCTGATTTTGTGACAAAGAAACGATCAGTTTATAATTTTATTGGTCGGTTTATTATAACAGTGAGAGAATAACAACAAAAATATCCAGAAAAACGCATTTAAAAAAAGTTATAAATTGATTTGCATTTTAATGAGTGAAATAAGTATGTGAACCCTTCACAAAACATGACTTAGTAGTCGGTAAAGAAACCCTTGTTGGTGATCACAGAGGTCAGACGTTTCTTGGAGTTGGCCTCCAGGTTTGCACACATCTCAGGGGGGATTTTGTCCTCTTTGCAGATCCTCTCCAAGTCATTGAGGTTTCCAGGCTGACGTTTGGTAACTCGAACCTTCAGCTCCCTCCACACATTTTCTTTGGGATTAAGGTCTGGTGCTGGCTAGGCCACTCAATGACTTAATGTGCTTCTTCTTGAGCCCCTCCTTTGTTGCCTCAGCCGTGTGTTTTGGGTCATTGCCATGCTGAAAGACCCATCTACGACCCATCTTCAGTGTTCTGGCTGAGGGAAGGAGGTTCTCACCCAAGATTTGATGGTACATGGCCCCGTCCATCGTCCCTTTGATGTGGTGAATTTGTCCTGTCCCCTTAGCAGAAAAACACCCCCAAAGCATAATGTTTCCACCTCCATGTATGATGGTGGGCAATGGTGTTCTTGGGGTCATAGGACCTCCATGTATGACGGTGGGGGATGGTGTTCTTGGGGTCATAGGACCTCCATGTATGACGGTGGGGGGATGGTGTTCTTGGGGTCATAGGTCCTCCATGTATGATGGTAGGGGATGGTGTTCTTGGGGTCATAGGACCTCCATGTATGACGGTGAGGGATGGTGTTCTTGGGATCATAGGACCTCCATGTATGATGGTGGGGGATGGTGTTCTTGGGGTCATAGGACCTCCATGTATGACGGTGGGGGATGGTGTTCTTGGGGTCATAGGACCTCCATGTATGACGGTGGGGGGATGGTGTTCTTGGGGTCATAGGTCCTCCATGTATGACGGTAGGGGATGGTGTTCTTGGGGTCATAGGACCTCCATGTATGACGGTGAGGGATGGTGTTCTTGGGATCATAGGACCTCCATGTATGACGGTGGGGGGATGGTGTTCTTGGGTTCATAGGACCTCCATGTATGACGGTGGGGGGATGGTGTTCTTGGGGTCATAGGTCCTCCATGTATGACGGTGGGGGATGGTGTTCTTGGGGTCATAGGACCTCCATGTATGACGGTGGGGGATGGTGTTCTTGGGGTCATAGGACCTCCATGTATGACGGTGGGGGATGGTGTTCTTGGGGTCATAGGACCTCCATGTATGATGGTGGGGGATGGTGTTCTTGGGGTCATAGGACCTCCATGTATGACGGTGGGGGATGGTGTTCTTGGGGTCATAGGACCTCCATGTATGACGGTGGGGGATGGTGTTCTTGGGGTCATAGGACCTCCATGTATGATGGTGGGGGATGGTGTTCTTGGGGTCATAGGACCTCCATGTATGACGGTGGGGGATGGTGTTCTTGGGGTCATAGGACCTCCATGTATGATGGTGGGGGATGGTGTTCTTGGGGGTCATAGGCAGCATTCCTCCTCCAAACACGGCGAGTTGAGTTGATGCCAAAGATCTTGATTTTGGTCTCCTCTGACCACAACACTTTCCCCCAGTTCTCCTCGGAATCATTCGATGTTCATTAGTGATCTTCAGACGGACCTGTACATGTGATTTCCTGAGCAGGGGGACCTTGCGGGGGCTGCAGGATTTCAGTCGATCACGGTGTAGTGTGTTACCGATTGTTTTCTTGGTGACTATGATCCCAGCTGAGATCATTGACAAGATTCTCCCGTGTAGTTCTGGGCTGATTCCTCACCGTTCTCATATCATTGAACCTCCACGAGGTGAGATCTTGTATGGAGCCCCAGACCGAGGGAGATCGATCGTTATTTTGTGTTTCTTCCATTTGCGAATAATCGCACCAACTGTTGTCACCTCTCACCAAGCTGCTTGGCGATGTCTTGTAGCCCATTCCAGCCTTGTGTAGATCTACAATCTTCTCCCCGACATCCTTGGACAGATCTTTGGTCTTAGCCATTAGGGCTGCTGAAATTAATCGCAGCATCGATGCATCGCGATTCGGGTGTCCCCGATGCGGCATCGATGCATGCGACCCGAATAATTGATTTCTGGCCCCGCCCCCTCCCGGGAGAGCGCTCCGTCCGTAAAGCTGTTATTAGTGTGTATATTGCGGTCATGTGACACTCGGCCGCGCCTCCCTCCTCTCAGTCTCTCCTGATGTCAGCTCCGCCCACTGACTGGAGCTATCAGGTCAGAAGAGAGGCGGGCGGGGCTGACATCAGGAGAGACGTGAGAGGAGGGAGGCGCGGCCGAGTGTCACATGACCGCAATATACACACTAATAACAGCTTTACGCACAGAGCGCTCTCCCGGGAGAATTCACTGCCCACCTCAGATGTGACAACTGGCGGAACACCGGCCGCACAAATGGAGATCGGGGGGAGATGGTGAGCAGGCAGATCGCCCTGCTCATTACAGGCTGCCACCGGCAGAGCAGCATGTGAGTACAGAGGGAGAGGGGGAGGGGAGGGGGCGCTGTGACACAAGTCCATATCATAAATTGTCTTCTATGTGCCTTCATCACACCACAACTCTGCATTATTGTCCGCAGTCTGTGCCCATCTCCTGTGCCATGTCCGCCGCAGTCTGTGCCCATCTCCTGTGCCATGTCCGCCGCAGTCTGTGCCCATCTCCTGTGCCATGTCCGCCGCAGTCTGTGCCCATCTCCTGTGCCATGTCCGCCGCAGTCTGTGCCCATCTCCTGTGCCATGTCCGCCGCAGTCTGTGCCCATCTCCTGTGCCATGTCCGCCGCAGTCTGTGCCCATCTCCTGTGCCATGTCCGCCGCAGTCTGTGCCCATCTCCTGTGCCATGTCCGCCGCAGTCTGTGCCCATCTCCTGTGCCATGTCCGCCGCAGTCTGTGCCCATCTCCTGTGCCATGTCCGCCGCAGTCTGTGCCCATCTCCTGTGCCATGTCCGCCGCAGTCTGTGCCCATCTCCTGTGCCATGTCCGCCGCAGTCTGTGCCCATCTCCTGTAGCATGTCTGCAGTCTCTGACCATCTCCTGTAGCATGTCTGCAGTCTCTGACCATCTCCTGTAGCATGTCTGCAGTCTCTGACCATCTCCTGTAGCATGTCTGCAGTCTCTGACCATCTCCTGTAGCATGTCTGCAGTCTCTGACCATCTCCTGTAGCATGTCTGCAGTCTCTGACCATCTCCTGTAGCATGTCTGCAGTCTCTGACCATCTCCTGTAGCATGTCTGCAGTCTCTGACCATCTCCTGTAGCATGTCTGCAGTCTCTGACCATCTCCTGTAGCATGTCTGCAGTCTCTGACCATCTCCTGTAGCATGTCTGCAGTCTCTGATCATCTCCTGTAGCATGTCTGCAGTCTCTGATCATCTCCTGTAGCATGTCTGCAGTCTCTGATCATCTCCTGTAGCATGTCTGCAGTCTCTGATCATCTCCTGTAGCATGTCTGCAGTCTCTGATCATCTCCTGTAGCATGTCTGCAGTCTCTGATCATCTTCTGTAGCATGTCTGCAGTCTCTGATCATCTCCTGTAGCATGTCTGCAGTCTCTGATCATCTCCTGTAGCATGTCTGCAGTCTCTGATCATCTCCTGTAGCATGTCTGCAGTCTCTGATCATCTCCTGTAGCATGTCTGCAGTCTCTGATCATCTCCTGTAGCATGTCTGCAGTCTCTGATCATCTCCTGTAGCATGTCTGCAGTCTCTGATCATCTCCTGTAGCATGTCTGCAGTCTCTGATCATCTCCTGTAGCATGTCTGCAGTCTCTGATCATCTCCTGTAGCATGTCTGCAGTCTCTGATCATCTCCTGTAGCATGTCTGCAGTCTCTGATCATCTCCTGTAGCATGTCTGCAGTCTCTGATCATCTCCTGTAGCATGTCTGCAGTCTCTGATCATCTCCTGTAGCATGTCTGCAGTCTCTGATCATCTCCTGTAGCATGTCTGCAGTCTCTGATCATCTCCTGTAGCATGTCTGCAGTCTCTGATCATCTCCTGTAGCATGTCTGCAGTCTCTGATCATCTCCTGTAGCATGTCTGCAGTCTCTGATCATCTCCTGTAGCATGTCTGCAGTCTCTGATCATCTCCTGTAGCATGTCTGCAGTCTCTGATCATCTCCTGTAGCATGTCTGCAGTCTCTGATCATCTCCTGTAGCATGTCTGCAGTCTCTGATCATCTCCTGTAGCATGTCTGCAGTCTCTGATCATCTCCTGTAGCATGTCTGCAGTCTCTGATCATCTCCTGTAGCATGTCTGCAGTCTCTGATCATCTCCTGTAGCATGTCTGCAGTCTCTGATCATCTCCTGTAGCATGTCTGCAGTCTCTGATCATCTCCTGTAGCATGTCTGCAGTCTCTGATCATCTCCTGTGGCATGTCTGCAGTCTCTGATCATCTCCTGTGGCATGTCTGCAGTCTCTGATCATCTCCTGTGGCATGTCTGCAGTCTCTGATCATCTCCTGTGGCATGTCTGCAGTCTCTGATCATCTCCTGTGCATGTCTGCAGTCTCTGATCATCTCCTGTGGCATGTCTGCAGTCTCTGATCATCTCCTGTGGCATGTCTGCAGTCTCTGATCATCTCCTGTAGGCATGTCTGCAGTCTCTGATCATCTCCTGTAGCATGTCTGCAGTCTCTGATCATCTCCTGTAGCATGTCTGCAGTCTCTGATCATCTCCTGTAGCATGTCTGCAGTCTCTGATCATCTCCTGTAGCATGTCTGCAGTCTCTGATCATCTCCTGTAGCATGTCTGCAGTCTCTGATCATCTCCTGTAGCATGTCTGCAGTCTCTGATCATCTCCTGTAGCATGTCCTGCAGTCTCTGATCATCTCCTGTAGCATGTCTGCAGTCTCTGATCATCTCCTGTAGCATGTCTGCAGTCTCTGATCATCTCCTGTAGCATGTCCGCAGGCTCTGACCATCTCCTTTAGTATTGTGGAAGAGAGCCTGGAGCTCCTCTGCTGTCTCTTTTTTTCTTAAGAACAGATAGAATAAAAAAAATGGAGTCCTCCTGACTACTTGAATTTTTTTTTGATGAAAACCATGAGAACTTGCGGACTTGCGCTGTAATCGTGATGCATCGTGATGCATCGCGGAATCGAATCGAATCGAATCGTTGACTTGATAATCGTAATCGAATCGAATCGTGAGGCCAGTGAAGATGCGCAGCCCTATTAGCCATGGTGGAGAGATTGGAATCTGATTGATCGCTTCTGTGGACAGGTGTCTTCTATACAGGTAACAAGCTGAGATTAGGAGAGTGCTCCCTTTAAGAGAGAGAGAAGAGAGAGAGAGAGAGAAGAGAGAGAAGAAAGAGAGAAGAGTGCTCCTAATCTCAGCTCATTCCCTGTATAGAAGACACCTGGGAGCCAGAAATCTTGCTGACTGATCGGGGATCAAATACTTATTTCACTCATTTAAATGCAAATCAATAACTTTTTTGAAATGCGTTTCTCTGGATATTTTGTGGTTATTCTCTCACTGTTATAATAAACTGACTAATAAAATTATAGACCGATCGTTTCTTTGTCAGTGGGCGAACGTATAAAATCAGCAGCTGATCCAATACTTTTTCCCCATCACTGTAGTTACACTTCAAGATGATAAAATAAATCTGGCGCTAAATGCTTTTCAATAAACGGACCTTTAATGTCTCCTAAGCTGTGACTGGTACAAACGTTCCATTGAACATTGGGGTCAGTGGAGGGCAATCGATCGGTTTTCTGGGGAAAGGGTTAACAGGAGATGTCTGAGAATACGAGTTTAGTAAGGGCTCCGGGCTCGCCGCAGGCCGTGGTTTATTATTCTGTCCCCTCTCCGCTTTCCGCATCCCTTTTTTTCAATCGCTTTGGGGGATAGAGGAACATACACAAGAACGAGGACTTAAACCTTTGCAATATTCAGTTCATTGTACGTTGGCTTAAACCTTTCACATCCACACTCATTAAAGATGAGCTTACTGTATACATTTCTGGCTAAGCCGTGTGATAGAAAAGGGAATGAGAATCCGGGGACGACGTCACTACGCCGGAATCTCACTAAACCGTCTCACAAGACGCTAAAACGAGGTCCGCGGCTTTAAGGTTTTTGCTGACACAACGTTTATTCATCTTGGGGGGGGGGGGCAGTTTATTAAATCTGACAGGTGCCATAAAACTGCTATGGGGGGGGGGGACCTGAAGCAGTTAAGTGGAGGTCTTTCAATGGGGGGGGGGACACCTACTTCAGGAGAAAAAAAAAACATTCATTTATTTGACTTTGGAGGGATTTCCTGTCACTTCCTGTTGCAGTTACGGGGCAGGAAATGAAGGGAAATCTCCCCAATGGGACACAGAAGGCAACAAAATCTGTCAGGGGTTAGAGCGCTCTCTCTTACTCTTTCCAAAAAAAAAAAGTTCTGCCTTTAGTTCCAATTCAAGATTTCAATATCATTCAACAGATGTCAAAAGTAACCTGCGTGACGCCATTAGAACAAGTTCCAACAATTTGTATTTGATTATTTGTAAAGACGCAACAATTTTCTGCAGCAAAATCCAAAATGCCGCATTTGACATCACCGATACAATTACACTTTTCTCAAAAAAGAAACATTTTCTGTTGCGCCTCATTATTACATTCGAAGGCAAACTTACACTTTTTCATGGATGCGCCTCACATAGAGAACACACTACACACTGCGCAATAAATGGATATAGAATTAATCAAGTGGGGGGGGGGGGGCTAGATGATAAAAAAATAAGAGCCAACTTTAAATCTGCAGCTTTCCTAAAAAGTATCTCGGGTGATCAGTGCCGTCTTTAACACGGGGCAAAAGGGGAAGCTGCCCCAGGCCCAGTCATTGTTGTGACTAAGCAGTTGTCCCTTGAGCCCACACTGCCCGCAAATAGTTGATAGGTGGATTCGGGATGGGCCCAAGAAAAGTTTTGCCCAGGGTCAAATTAATAATAAAGAAGGCTCTTCCAGGGCAGTCTTTAACCCAGGGCAAAAGGGGCATCTGCCCCGGGCCCAGTCATTGTTGTGAGGCCCCCAGAGCAGCTGTCCCTTGAGCCCACACTGACAGCAAATAGTTGATAGGTGGATTCGGGATGGGCCTAAGAAAAGGTTTGTCCAGGGTCAAATTATCAGGGCCGTCTTTAACACGGGCCCAGTCATTGTTGTGGGGCCTCTAAGCAGCTGTCCCTTGAGCCCACAAATAGTTGATAGGTGGATTCGGGATGGACCCAAGAAAAGGTTTGCCCGGGGTCAAATTAATAATAAAGAAGGCTCTTCTAGGGCAGTCTTTAATCCAGGGCAAAAGGGGCAGCTGCCCCGGGCCCAGTCATTGTTGTGGGGCCCCAGAGCAGCTGTCCCTTGAGCCCACACTGCCCACAAATAGTTGATAAGTGGATTCGGGATGGGCCCAAGAAAATGCCCAGGGTCAAATTAATAATAAAGACGGATCCTGCCATGAAGGTTCTCGGTTATAAGATGACAACGCTTGATCCTCGTCTCCCAATTGTCCTCCTGCGTTGTCACCCTACTACACATGCTTCTGATGAAGACCACAAGTGCTCTTATTTATCACACATTATACAGGCGTGGTCACCATTAGGAAACCCACCCTGAGAAATGCCAAGATGCCATCGCTGGAGAGTGTATGGAGATCGGAAGAGATTGCAGAAGATTAGCAGCTCTGAGGTGTTACGCGGGATAAAAGGACGTTATCCAGTAAGGGTTTACATCTGCTGCACAGACCTGCCAATGGTTAGAAATATATGCTTCAATTATGTTATGTTCTTTAGAGCTCCTATAAATACCCAAACGCACAGGACTTTGTGTATAAAAGCCACCATTAGCTGTTTGTTGTCACTTTAAGCCGAGGCCTGAGAATGAGTTCCCTGAGGGCTTAAACATTTAATGATGGCTCCAGAACCCCCCAAAGGCACACTTTCCCCGACAGCACCTCATGATATACACACAATACTACCATAGCCAGAGGTGAGTCTTTAAGGAGAAGTTATGGGTCATGGGGGGTCAATAGGACGACAGTCGCCGTGGTCATTCGTGGTGGAATAGTACTTCTCTAATTGCCCACATTGCAGGTTTTTATAAAGATGCCGGAACTACAGCAGGGAAAATAATGGAGACCTGCAACCACTTCTGTCCTAATAATGATGCCTTCAGCCTGGAAATCCTATGCCAATGAGGTCCCGAGGGGCAATAGGAGAAACATAAGAATTTATTTTATTCTCTTACCCTCGATACCTGAACTCCTTCCCCCATACCTGAGGCCCAAATACTGTCCTCCCCAAAGGGATGAGGACATTCCACTACCATACCAACCCATGAGAACCCCTCCCCCCCATACCCAAACCCCTTCCCCCATACTGCCCTTTATAAAGGGATGAGGACATTCCACTACCATACCAACCCATAAGAACCCCCCCCCCCCCATACCCAAACCCCTTCCCCCATACTGTCCTTCCCAAGGCATGAGGACATTCCACTACCATACCAACCCATGAGAACCCCCCCCCCCCCCCCCCCATAC